>JAEOAE010004096.1:0-109616 GCA_036365155.1 Meriones psammophilus | reverse complement strand
TGCATCTAAGTTGGAATGATGTAATTTGTTTCTGATGTTACAAGATGTGGCAACCAAGAGATTTTATTGTGTGTCAGAAGAAACATCGAATATTTGAACAGTGTATGAGCTATTGCTGAATTTTAGGATCGTTGAAGTTAGACTACATTTTCATCATGGGATGACAATAAGCCTATAGGTAACTTGGTCAGAACTTATTTGCTTGAATCAAAAAAGCTTGCAGAGAAGATGATGTTTCTGTTCATGACATTGAAGAAAAAGTTTCTGTGTAGCCCTGGTTGTCATGAAAGTTGGTATATAGACCAAGGAGGTTTTGAACATACAGGTTTAACTCCAGTAGAGTGTTGGGTTTAAATTTAAGCCAACATCCCTGACATCAATATCATCATCATTGGCTGCTGATCCTGTTTTTTTTTTTTTTTAAATTTTGTTTTGTTTTGCTTTGTTTTGTATATGCTTTGTTTCGTATATGTAAGTGTAGGTTACTGTGTTGATCTTCATCCATATCTTGTATTTAAAAATTGGCAGAGAGTATATTTAATTCCTTAGGATGACATGTATTCATGACACTAACACTGCCTGAGCTTTCTGAGTCATTGAATTGCAGGTGTGTGACATTCTTCTTACCTGTTGTGTTTTTTAAACTTTATGTATTTATTTAATTCACATTTAATTTAAAATTGTTTTCTGTAATTTATTCTCCATCATGAACTCATGTCTTTGATCACCTCCTCCTGAGGGGTGCAGCCGTGTGAGGCCACAGAGGAAGATGATGCACCCATCCTTGACGAGACCTAATTAACTAGGGTCAGGCAGAAGTGGAGGAGTTCCTCCCCTATTAGGAGACTAGGGAAAGGGCATAGAAGGAGAAGAAGGAGGGTGGATAGGGCTGGGAGGAGATGAGGGAGGGGCTACTATTTGATATCTTTACCTGATCTTGATTCAACTTTAGTAGGTGAACAATTGTATATTTCATTTAGATTTTCAAATTTTGTGGCATATAGCCTTTTGACATAAGAGTTAAAGTTTCTTTGGATTTTCTCAGTGTCTGTTATATCTCTGTCTTCCTTTCAGACTTTGTTGTTTTGGGTAGTGTCTCTCTGCCATTTACTTAGTTTGGCTAAGAGTTTGTCTATGTTTTTGATTTTCTCAAAGAACTAGCTCTTGGGTTCATTGATTCTTTGAATTATTCTTTGTTTCTAATTTATTGATTTTAGCCCTGACTTTGGTTATTCCTAGTTGGGTGTGTCTGCTTCTTTTTTCCTAGGGCTTTCAGGTGTGCCATTAAGTTGCTTGTATGGGATGTTTCCAATAACTTATGAAGCTTTTAGTGCTATTAAAAGTCCTCTTAGGACTGCTTTAATTGAATCCCATGAGTTTGGGTATGATGTACATTCATTGTCATTGAACTGTAGGAAGTTCTTTCTTTATTTCTTCCCTGACCTAGATTTCATTGAGTAGGGAGTTTTCAGTTCCCACGTGTGTGTAGTCTTTTTATTATTTCTGTTATTGTTGTGGTCCATCTTTAGTCCATCATGGTCTGATGGGGTACAAGATATTATTTCAATTGTGCTGTATCTGTTGAGGCCTGGTTTGTGACCTACTGTATGGTCAGTTTTGGAGAAGGGTCCATGAGGTGCTGAAAGAAGATAGATTCTTTTCTGTTTGGGTTAAAAAAATTCTCTAGATATCTGTTAGGTTCATTTGATTCATGACATCCATTTGTGTCATTTTCTCTCAGTTTAAGTCCTTTTCCATTGCTCTGTCCCTTGATGATAGTGACATGTTGACCTCTCCCACTATTAATGTACGGTGATTGATATGTTCTTTAAGTTTTATTAATGTTTCTTTTACAAATGTGTGTGTCCTTGTATTTGGGGCATTGTTGCTCAGAATACAGATGCCATCTTGGTGGAATTTTCCATTGATGAGTATGAAGTATCCTTCCTCATTTTTATTTATTTATTTATTTATTTATTTATTTATCTATCTATTTATTTATTTTTATTTAGGAGCAATAACTAATATCAGGCAATATTTTTAAAGTTTGAAAGTATGTGAAACAGCATAGTTTTTAAAAAATCTTTCAACATTTTATTGTGTTCCTTTTAAATTTTTATTAATAACAGTTTATTCACTTTGTATCCCCTCTGTACCTCCCTCCTTCCACCCCTTTCAATCCCACCCTCCATCTTTCCCACCCCTGACCCTTTTCCACTTCACTAATAAGGGAGGTCCTCCTCCCCTTCACTCTGATCCTAGTCTATCAGGTCTCATTAGGAGTGGCTGCATTGTCTTCTTCTGTGGCCTGGCAAGGCTGATTCCCCCTCAATGTGAGGTGATAAAAGGGCAGGCCAATGAGTTCCTGTCAGAGACAGTCCCTGTACCCATTACTATGATGACCACATAGATACTGAACTTCCATAAGCTACCTTTTGTGTAGGGGTTTCAGGCCATCTCCATGAGTGGTCCTTGGCTGGAGTATCAGTTTCAAAAAAGACCCCTGTGCTGATAATTTTTGGAACTGTTACTGTCCTTGTGGAGCTCCTGTCCAGGGTTACTATCTCCCAGTTCTTCCATAAGATTCCCTGCACTCTGCCCAAAGTTTGACTATGAGTCTCAGCATCTGCCTTGACACCCTGCAGGGTAGGACCTTTCAAAGGCCCTCTTTGGTAGGCTCCTGTCCTGTCCCTGTATTCTCCCTCATCTGATGTCCATCCTCTTTGCCTTTTTGCATGGGGTTTGAGCATCTTAGCCAGCATACAACTTCCTGATTAACTTCCTTAGGTGTACAGATGTTAGTATCTTTATCCTATATTTTATATCCTATATCCACTTATGAGTGAGTATATACCCTGTGAGTCTTTCTGCTTCTGGGGTACCTCACTCAGGATGATCTTTTCCACTTACCACCATTTACCTGCAAATTTCACGTTTTCCTTGTTTTTCATTGCTGAGTAATATTCCATCGTATAGATATACCACAATTTCTGTATCCATTCCTCAACTGAGGGCCATCTGTGCTGTTTCCAGCTTCTGGCTATTACAAATAAAGCTATTATAAACATAGTTGAGCAGATGTCCTTGTTGTATACTTGAGCGCCTTTTGGATATATGCTTAGGAGTGGTATAGCTGGATCTTGAGGAGGCGCTATTCCTAATTGTCTGAGAAAGTGTGCCAGGTTAACTTGTAAAGTGGTTGTATAAGTTTACATTCCCACCAGCAATGAAGGAGGGTCCCCCTTTCTCCAAATCCTATCCAGCATGAGTTGTCACTTGAGTTATTTGTCTCAGTAATTTTGATGGGTGTAAGGTGAAATCTCAGGGTGGTTTTTATTTGCATTTCCCTGATGACTAAGAATGTTGAACATTTCGTTAAGTGTTTCTCTGTCATTCTATATTCCTCTATTGAAAATTCTCTGTTTAGCTCTGTACCCCATTTTTTTTTAATTTGGGTTACTTGATTTGTTGGTGTTTAACTTCTTGAAATCTTTATAAATACTGGATATTAACCTTCTGTCAGATATAGGGTTGGTGAAGATCCTTTCCCAATCTGCAGGCAGTCATTTTGTTTTGACAACAGTTTCCTTTGACTTATAGAAGTTTTTCAGTTTCATGAGGTCCCATTTATTGATTGTTGCTCTTAGAGCCTGTACTGTTGAAGATCTGTTCAAGAAGTTGTTTCCTGTTCCAATGAGTTCAAGGCCCTTCCTCACTTTTTCTTCTAACAGGGTTAGTATGTCTGGTTTTATACTGAGGTCTTTGATCCATCTGAACTTTAGTTTTGTGCAGAGTTATAAATATGGATCTATTTGCATTTTCCTACATGTAGACATCCATTTAGACCAGCACATTTTGTTGAAAATGCTATCTTTTTTTCCATTGTATTGTTTTGGCATCTTGGTAAAATATCAAGTGTCCATAAGGGTGTGGGTTTATTTCCGGGTCTTCTGTTCGGTTCCATTGATCCTCCATTCTTTTTCTATGCCAGTACAATGCAGTTTTTATAACTGTTGCTCTATAGTACAGCTTGAGATCAGGGATGAAGATACCTCCAGAAGATCTTTTATTATGGAAGATTGTTTTAGCAATTCTGGGTTTCTTATTATTTCATATGAAGTTGGGAATTTTTCTTTCAAGGTCTGTAAAGATTTGTGTTGGTAATTTGATGGAAACTACATTAAATCTATATATTGCATTTGGTAAGAGGACCATTTTTACTATGTTAATCCTGCCAAGCCATGAGCATGAGAGATCTTACCATCTTCTGATATCTTCTTCTATTTCTTTCTTTAGAGACTTGAAATTTTTTCATACAAGTCTTTGACTTGCCTGGTTAGGGTCACACCAAGGTACTTTATGTCCTTTTTGGCTATTGTGAAGGGTGTTGTTTCCCTAATTTCTTTCTCAGCCCTTTTGTCTTTTGTATACAGGAGGGCTACTTATTTTTTGAGTTGATTTTGTATCCAGACACATTGCTGAAAGTGTTTGTCAGCTTTAGGGGTTCCCTGGTAGAATTTTGGGGGTCACTCATGTATACTATCATACCATCTGCAAATAGTGATACTTTGACTTCTTCCTTTTCCATTTGTATCCCCTTGATCTTCTTTAATTGTCTTAGTACTCTAGCAAGGACCTCTAGAACTATGTTGAAGAGATATGGAGAGAGTGGGCAGCCGTGCCTTGTCCCTGAATTCAGTGGGATTGCTTTAAGTTTCTCTCCATTTAGCTTGATGTTGGCTATAGAATTGCTGTATATTGCCTTTACTATGTTTAGGTATATGCCCTGTATCCCTGATCTCTCCAATACTTTAAACATGAATGGATGCTGGATTTTTTTCAAATGATTTTTCAGCAACTAAGGAGATTATCATGTGTTTATTTTTCTTTCAATTTGTTAATATAGTGGATCATATCGATAGATTTTTGTATATTGAACCACCCCTGCATACCTGGCCTGAAGCCTACTTGGTTGTACTGGATGATATCTTTGATGTGTTTTTGTATTGGGTTTGCAAACTATTTTGTTGAGTATTTTTGCACCAATGTTCATAGGAGAGATTGGCCTGAAATTGTCTTTATACTGGGGTATCCAGGGCTGCTTGCTCCTGAATAACTGTGTCCTGGAGATGCCATATTGCTTTGTCTTTTGTTGGTTGAGCTTTACGCTGGCCTCTACCCACTGGGATATCTTAGGTGTTGGGTGTTAGTTTCTGGTACTTCCTGGAATCCTGTGGTGGGTCAAATCCCCTTGGCAGGAAGATGAATTTTTCCCAAAGGAGCTCTCCTCTGTTTTTTAGGTATGGTCACTGAATGGCAGGTGTTTTTCAGGAATTGCCACAGCTCATCTCAGGTGTACCGACCTGAGTAGTAATTGTTGCCTTTGTTAGTAAAGGAGGCTATCCTCTCACCCAAAGAAGTTCTAAAGACAGCTGCCCTGCTGCTGGGTTTCTTGCTGTAAATTTAGTGAGCTGCAGCTGTAATCTGGGTACCCCATGGTTTGGTCAGTTTAGTTAGGGATAACTGGTTGTCCCTTGGAGCAGTATCTGGGGGTTGATCTCAGGGAACCCAGGCTTCTGTAGGTCTGAGTTTGGAGCTCTGTGCCCCAGTACCCAGGTGGTAATCAGTGGCAGGTGAGCACCACTCTCATGTGTACAGCAGGAGGCTAGAGTCTGGAGCCTGTAGATAACCAGAAACTTTTCTGGAGCTAGGTGTCCTGAAGTAGGGCCAGATATTTCCCCCACCTTTGGGTTTTCTCCCAACAGAAAGACCCAGTCTGTACTGTTGGGGGGGGTGTAGAGTGCATAGGCACTTGCTTGTGAATGGTGTCTCCAAGCTGGTGACTGGACAGGAACCTGGAAAATTTTTCCGATAATATTCCCATATGTGGTCGTGGTAGTGTTGGTGGTAGTGGTGGTGGGGGGGGTCAGCTGAGTGCTCTAAGCTAGGACCTGCTGTTTCCCTACCTGTGGGGTTTTCTTTCTACAGGGAAACCCATCCTTTAGTGCCCTGGGGTACACAGTTCTGTCTGTGATGGAGAGTCGGTTACGTGGGTCTGGCGGCTGAAGTCCCACTCATTGCTGGCTGCTGTGCACCTGTAAGTCTACAGGACCTTTTCCATGGATAGACTGGATGACATTCAGTCAGTCCCACTTGCTTCCTTCCCTGTGGGTTTTTCTTGAGAGTGGGACTCCCAGTCTCTGGTGCTCTGGGGTGCACAGTTCAGCCTGGGAAGGTGATCAGGACACACTTCTTGGGTCTATTTCCTTGAAAACCTTATTCCTGCCAAAACAGCCCAGGAAATTTTCCAGGGATTAGCTGGGTGCTGTGAGGTTGAACCCAATTGTTTTTCTCATCATTGGGTTTCTTATCACCTGGTAAACACAGTCAATGTTGTTTAGGGACCAACTGTTCCAACTATTTGTCACTGTGCAGTCTCTGCTACCCCGCAGATCAGTATGCAATCAGCCCTGCCATCTGGAATTTGTTTTTAATTTTTACTGAATATGAGTATTTTGATTGTAGTCATGAATATGAACCTCTTGTGTGCCTGATCGTCACAATAGTCTAATGATGTGTTCAGAACTCATGAACTTATAGCAATTGATAGTAGTGGGTCCCAGTTAAACACTGACATTTGAGACCAATTATTTGTAAGAGCAGCAAGGGCTCCTCACTGCTGATCCGTCTCTCCTGCCTTATGTTGCTTATTTAAGATCATCATTTTTATTGCTGTTTTCACCTTTCTATTTTTAGCTGTTTAAACATGCATTCCCTTTTAGTAAAATCTTATTAAAGTTACAGTTTAAGCTAGGGCAGTGCAGATTTCTGGAAAATGAATACACAACTGGAGTGAATGTATAATTCCTTGTAGAAGCTTCAGTAAAGACCTCTCAGTTATCAAAATATTTTGTGTTTGTTTGATTGAATTTTAGGGGAGGCTCTGTCTTACTATATAGGTCTGGCTGTCCTGGAACTCTTTGCATAGAACATGCTGCATCCAATTAAATAACATGCACCTGCCTCTGCCTCTGCCTCCTGAGTGATAGAATTAAAGGCATGACAGAATACACCCAGCTCACCCATCATTTTTCATCGTTAGTAACTTCTCATAAATTTCTCTGATGTGTACTTAATACTGTTCAACTCTTAATTTCTCTTTGTGTGTCTCTGTCTCTCTCTTTCTATTTTGCTCTTTTCTCTCTGTTTGCCTTTGTCCCCATTAATTACCATGATTATTCCAAAGCTATATCCTATTCAAAAAGTTCAAATATGACACAGTTAAACTTTGTTATTCAGTTTTCTTCTAAAATGACTTAGTGATAACATTAACACTTCTTTTTTTAATAGAAAAGTTTTAATCTTTATTTTTAAATATAGACTATACATGATTAGAAAGGAGAATATACAAAACAATGATCAAATAATAATCATGTGTTCTATGCCTTTTCTTTTGTCTGGTCACTCAAAAATTTGATGTTATCAGCTATGATTATTGTTGCTTGCCACTCACATTATTTTTATCCATGTATTCACTGCAGTCCACTTTCCCTTCCACAAATATATGAACCCCCATTTTCATATACTGATATTCCACATCTCTGATCCCTGGTCAAAACATGATATTCAGTGCCATGTTGTCTTTTGACTGATGTCACCCATCTGTTCACTGTCCCCTGATAGCCCCATCTCATTTGTTGCTAGATAAAATATCATGACTGTGTTTTTTTCCTTCCACCTGTCTCATGACAGGGTCCTGACCTACTCACCCACTGAGTAAACTGAAGATGATTCATAGATCACTCAAGAACCCAACTAATGTCTACTTCATATTCATGTCTTATGAATGACAAAACTAATGAAACTCCTTTAACACAGGTTTTAAAGCACGCCTTTGGTTTTCCTTACAATCTAACCTTTAGGCTTTTTCTTCTTCCTCCTTCACCTAATGCACAGAACCCAACTGTCTAACACTAGCACTTCTGTGTCAGAAAATAAATGAAAGAAACATAAGAATTATATGATTATATTGCATATGAAGTATAAATTTATATTGTTGCCACTCTTTCTGTTGTACAAATGTATGGCATATTTTAGAATTCAGTGACCTTCAATGATGTGCATGTGAAATTCAGCCAAGAAGAGTGGGCTTTGATGGAACCTTCCCAGAAGCAACTCTACAAAGATGTGATGCTAGAGACCTGTGAAAACCTCACTGCTATAGGTAAGACTGCAATTTTTCTTTCACTTTTAAAATAAAGAGACAACTCTTACTTTGTTATTGATCCTCTTCTGTAATTCCAATTGAGAATGAGGAGGAATGAGGTGAATAAATCAGTCATGGTTCTAAGGGTCACAGAAGATAGTGATTTAAGTTTTGCCTTAATAATAACATGATATTTCCAATAATATATATCTTCTCGTACTATATTTTAGGCTACAATTGGGATGACCAAAATATTGGAGAACATTTTCAAAGTTCTACAAGTAATAAAAGGTAACTTTATGTGCATGTTGATACAGATATAAATCTTAAATTTTAATGTGTCCTGGAAGTTTGCTGTTTTTTTTTGTTTGTTTTGTTTGTTTATTGGCTGCTTTTTATTTTCTGTTTTTGAAATAGATTTTTTTCTGGGTATCTGTGACTTTCTTAGACTTGCTTGTTAGACCAGCCTGACCTCAAAATCACACAGATCTGCCTGCTTCTGCCTCCACAAGTGCTGGGATTGAAGGCATGTACCAGCACACATGGCTGTGTCCTGGAAGTTTTAAAGAAAAGCAACAGTGTAAAAACAGCACTGCTTTAAGTGTACTGATGATCATTAAAATCTCATAATTCCATGTACTTCAATGTCAGGTATCTGATTTGTGTTTACAAGGCACTCCCTAAGATAGAAAAAATAAAATAATGTTGTAACAAAAATACCATTTGAATCATATGGACATTACAGCTACTGAGTTGAACTGCCAATCTGTTTAGTCTCATTCTATCTACTCAGATATTGTAAGAGGTATACACACTGAATTGGTGATCAGTATGTGTCCAAAACCTTCTAATAAGCAAAATTTCATAGTAGAACCAGTGTTACTCATTTTTGTGCAATAACATTGTAAAGTTTAGTGAAAGGAGCAGCTTATGAGAATCAAGAATATTGTTGTGGAGAAATCTTAATCCCTATATGACATGTCTATGATGAACAAAAAACAAACTGTGTTAATTCAATGTTGGGATCTTTATTATTTTGTAAATTAAACTGGTATATCATATGTCAAAATGATTCTAAGACACATGAGCATAGTGATATTGAAAGAAGCAGTGTCCCTGTCTTTCTCCAAGAACAATTGATTTTGTAGTAGTCCCCACTGTGAGTAAATTTTCTGAATGTGATAAATGGTTACTGTTAATTGGTTTTGCAACTTCACTGAGAATTCATCAGCAAACTCATATTGCTGAAAATACCTATGAATACTAGGAATTTGGAACTTCTTCTGCTTGTCTTGGCTCACTTTGTAAATGAAGTATCATTCATACAGTACAAAAATTTGTGAATGGGATTGCTGTGGTAAAACTCTGAATTCTTAAAATACTCTTCATATATTTGAGAAAAGCTCTTATAGAAAAATGATGCCATAAAAGTGATCCACATAACAAATGCTCTTACCATCACAGGGATATTCAAAAATACCCATAATGAAGGGGAATACCATGAATGTAAATAAAGTGATAAAACTTTAAAATTTTATTCTTCTTTACCATTAGACAAAATTATAAAATTAATTCATATAGATAAATATATTTATTAGTGTAATGAAATGACTGGTAAATCTTTCATATGTTCTAATTTTCTTTGCAGGCATGAAAGCAGTCATACTGGAGAGAAACCCTTTAAATGCACTCTATGTGGTAAAACCTTCCGCTATATCACTGTTCTCCTATGGCATAAAAGAACACACACTGGAGAGAAGCCTTACAAATGTAATCAATGTGGTAAAGCCTTTGCAAAAACAGTCAGTCATAAGCCATAAAAGGCATAAAAGAACACATACTGGAGAGAAACCTTATGAATGTAACCAGTGTGGTAAAGCCTTTGCAAAAAACTGTCATCTCATAAGCCATAAAAGAACACACACTGGAGAGAAACCTTATGAATGTAATGAGTGTGGTAAAGCCTTTGCAGAAAACAGTCATCTCATAAGCCATAAAAGAACACACACTGGAGAGAAACCATATGAATGTAATGAACAGTCATCTGTGGCAAAGGCTTTGCTGAAAACAGTCATCTCATAAACAGCCATAAAAGAACACACACTGGAGAGAAACCTTATGAATGTAATGAGTGTGGTAAAGCCTTTGCACAAATCAGTACTCTCTTAAACCATAAAAAAAGAACACACACTGGAGAGAAACCTTATGAATGTAACCAGTGTGGTAAAGACAAAACAGTAATCTCATAAGACATAAAAGAACACATACTGAAAGAAACCTTATGAATGTAACCAGTGTGGTAAAACCTTTGCAGAAAACAGTCATCTCATAAGACATAAAAGAACACATACTGGAAAGAAACCTTATGAATATACCCAACGTGATAAAGCCTTTTGCACAGCAGAGTAGTCTCCGAAAACATGAAAAACACACAGTGGAGAGAAGCCTTGTGAGGATAATTAGTGTGATAAAGCCTTTGCATGTAACAATCATCTCCTAAGACAACAACACATTCTGGAAGGAAACCATATGAATATAACTATGTGGCAAAGCCTTTGCACATAACATCTCCTAATACATAAAATAACACATAGTGGAAAGATGTCTGACTGTAACCAATGTGAAAAAAAAACTTTTGGACTTCAGAATAATCTCCACACTCATGAAAAAATCCTAATGGACAGAAAGCCTGTGAATGCTTTTAACATGGTGAAACCATTCCACATTTGTATAATCTTCATCATCATGAAAGGATTCATATAGGAGGAAAAACTTATGAATGTGTTAAAATGGTGAGGCCTTGCACAAATCTAGAGTCATCATCATCATAAAAGTATCCTTACTGGAGAGGAATTCTGTGAGTATAAGCAATGTAGAAAAGCCTTTGTGTACTTTGGTCCACTGAGATCCAACAGAACTGTAAAACTAGCTCAATGGAAATGACCTCCCTTTTCTGAAGGGGAAGGGAAAGGAATAGGGCAATAGGAATGGAGGGTAGTCATGGGGAGAGAAGGGAGGGGGACTACTGTTGGAATTTAAAGTAAATAAACTTATTTTTAAAAAGAATACAATGAATGGTGAATATCAATTACATGCAACAGTATTATATAATAAGGTGTTTAGGAAGACTTATTGATAATCCTGATTCTCAACATTTACTATTTTCAATTGCCTCACTTTACACAAGAAACTTTTAGTCCAGTGGATGAATATGTAGGGAATGGTGAACTAACACCAGCCAGGAAGTTCTCTGAGAGTATCAAAACAGTGGTAGCCTGTAGAAGTTTCTTTGTGTACACATACCTATTGTTCCAGGGGTACTATTGAAAAACATCACAACCCACACTGAATTTTGAGATATGAGGGAGGAGGCTTTCTTTCCATGTATGACCCTGCTTCTGGCCTAGATGTGTAACCATGTCAAGGGTGAGTTTTCTCTGCCTGACTTCATCTAGATAGTGTCTTTAGACATAGACACCACCAATCAAATTTGATAGATGGCCTTTGACACAGATCACTGATAACTCTCCCTCCCTTCAAATATAGGATAATTTGGTTCTGTGTTCTTGTTCTTCTTATTCATATAATAGGAATGTGCTGTTTAATGCAAATCAAGCATCCTTGAATTGCCTAGTATTTAACAATTATCTACACCTATGCTTGGAGCATTCCAGGCACTCCCCAAGGGATATAAGCCTCTGTTTTCTGTTTTCTGGAATTAAAGTTGAACCTACTTTCTGAGGTGGTTCCCAGAGTGGCTGACCACAGTTATGCTTACATTTCCAAGCTTTATAATCATCTTCTGTCCCTCATGCCTTCCTGGGCTGGTAGGAAACAGCCCTCTAGGAAGCAAGAATATCACATTCTCTGAAATGCCTGTGATAAAATGTTTCACACTTCATAGGATTTCAAATTTCACATGTTTCTGGATATGAAATGGTCAATCATACATTGTCTTGGGGTGGGACTCTTTAAAATGAGTTATCCTTAGTGTTTAGTTCATGGCAAGGTTGCAGGCAAGCTTCATGCTATGAAATCTTCTGAGATGAGTACAGTGGCCCATGGAAAAGAAATAAGAGCAGAAATTTTATTTCTCTGGTTTTAATAGCTGAGTACTGTTCTGATAATGTATGGGTGGATGGCAGAGGAGAGGAACTCCCCTTTTGAGTGGTCTAGGGAAAGGGGATGGGGGAAGATGGAGAGAGGGTGGGACCAGTAGGAGTTGAGGGAGTGACCTTCAATCAGCATATATAATGAATAAATTGTGAAAAATAAAAACAATTATTAAAATAAAATATAGTAAGAAAAACAAAACAAAAAAGCAAAAATTTGAGTCTAGTTTTGGTAACTGCCCTCCCTCAAAGAGAAGAAAGAAGATATATAGAATGAAAAGAAAAACAGAATCTTTGTTTTTGCCACCTTTCTTCCCTGTGGGCTCACTTGATAATCATTATCCAATGGAGAACATGCTTCTCTCTCTGAAGTTTATGTTACCATAGAAGTAGGATTCGAACCTGGAACTAATGGCAGAGGTTCATAGTTAGCATATCAAATCAAAACTACCTGCCAATTTCTTCCAGCAATCCTTCAGTCCTTCCATGTTATCCAGTCCTCCAGGCTAGTACAGCCCATGCAGTACCCTGAATTCTCCTTCCTAGGGCCTGAGCTAACCGCACCCTCCCTTACCCATCTATAGGCAAACTATTTTGGCTACCTGGCCCTGTCAATAGCCATGCAGGAGCAACAGCAAAACAGCTGTAGAACTCATGGAATGTGGTTCCCCTGTTAGCAAATTCACGATGAATTTGTCTTTGAGAAGCATAATCCCGAGAACTGTTTTTCCTGAGCATTTTGTGCTCTTATGTATCCTATCTCTGCTTGCTGCCCTTATGATGTCCATATTCCTCATAACATGAGTTGTATGAAAAATTTAAGGAGGCTTCTAGCCCATCACTGGGCAATATCACTGGCATTTAAAATTAACAATGCTTGATCTCCTTTCACATGTTTACCTCCTTGCATGATCACACCTCCTTGCATGGTCACACCTCCTTGCACTCTCACACCTCCTTGCTCGCTCATGATCACACTTGCTTTCATGCTCACACCTCCTTGCACACTCACACCTCCTTGCTCACTCATGATCACACCTGCTTGCAGGCTCACACCTCTTTGCAGGTTCAGACCTCCTTGCATGCTTACACCTCCTTGCATGCTCAGGCTCACACCTGCTTTCTTGCTCTCACCTGCTGTCATGCTCACACCTCCTTGTCCACTCACACCTCCTTGCATGCTCACACCTCCTTGCTCACTCTCACCTCCTTTCAAGCTCACACCTGCT
The DNA here is from genome assembly GCA_036365155.1 of Meriones psammophilus. Taxonomy (NCBI): domain Eukaryota; kingdom Metazoa; phylum Chordata; class Mammalia; order Rodentia; family Muridae; genus Meriones; species Meriones psammophilus. The sequence goes on along the minus strand of JAEOAE010004096.1, from coordinate 96,069 downwards.
TTCACAGTCACACCTCCTTGCATACGCACACCTCCGTGCACACTCACACCTCCTTGCATGCTTACACCTGCTTGCATGCTCACGATCACACCTCCTTGCACACTCACAACTCCTTGTCCTTGCAAAGTAGTTGACATTCCTACATCCAGTTTGTCCAGCATTCGGTTTGCACTATAATCAAAGGCATTCCTTGCCCAGTGGCTACCTTGCCACATATAGAGCCATATCCTGAAGGAGAATTTTTAGGCCTATCATATTCTTTGAGGTGGAAAAGTGTGCTGCCAGGAGATTATATGTCTCATTGCCAAAATTTTTTCAAATCAATAAAATATCTTTAAATTTTACAGATTTCTGAGGTTTCTGAAAACAATCTAGTTATACCTAGTATATTTGAACTACTTGTTTCTAGCTATGAACTGACTCATTTGGTTAGCAAACTTCTGTGTGAAACTAAACTAGTTCCTAACAAAACAACAAATTTGATTACTAGTTAGTATTTCTTAGATATCCTAAAGAGTTTATGATAGTAGCTTTCAACCTGACTAGAACTTCACATTGCATTTTCAAGGTTTACACAGGTACAATACTTTAAAAAGAGTTGTTACATTGTATGCTGTAACCAAAACATAACCTTAATTTTGTATCAATATACAAATGATCTATACCAATGCAAGCAATCATAAGCTTAATTTTGGTGTCAATATCCAAATATCTATGACATTCAATAATCTACCATTTCTCCTCTTGTTCCTATATTATTTCAGTTTTTAAGTTTATTTTTTATTCACTTTACATCATAGTTGTAGCCCTATCCCTCTTCCCCTCCCAGTCTTACCCTCCCTCTGTCTCTTCCTCAAAACCTTACCCTTATCTGTTTCTCTGTAAAAGAAAACTCCCTTTCACATACACTCCAGATCATCAAGCTGCAGCAGGAAATAGCAAGTCATCTTCACTTGTGGCCTGTCAAGGAAGTCCCACTATGGGAAAGAGATGAGAAAGCTAGCTAGTGAGTAAGTGTCCAATGCAGACCCTAATTCTCTTATTAGAGGATTTATATGATTCCTAAGCTGCCCATCTGCTGCATCTTAGTAGGGGGCTATGTCCAGTCCTTACCTAGTCCTTGGACGATCCTTAAGTCTCAGCAAGCATCTCTGTGACCTGGTTGGTTGGCTCTATTGGTCTTCCTGTGGAGGTCCTGTCACTTCCAGGTCCTTCTCTCTTTCCTCCCACTTTCCATAAGACTCCCTATCATGGCAAAATGTACGGCTGTGCATTTCAAGTTCTATTTTGAGGTGCTGCTGGGTTAAGATTCTCAGAGAATATCTCTGACAGGCTCCTTTCTGGAACCTTAGTGGAGTATTATTTATAGTGACAGAGGATGCCATTCTTCCATAGTGTGGGTATTTGGTTGGGTCACACATTGGTTGTTTATTCTTTCAGTCTTGGCTCTAAGTGCTCTATCTTTTCACATACACATCTTGAAGGCAGGGTAAATTTGGGGTTGAATTTTTTGAGGGAGTGTTGGTGTTCACTTCCCTGTACTAGGAGACTACTCTTGTTAGAGGGTGCACTCTTCAGTCTCTATGGCCTCTGATATTAGGAGTCTCTGTTGGAATTTCTCTCATAGCCTCCCAGAAGCCTATCCTAACTTAGGTCTCCAGCTTGTCAAAGATATATCCCACCCTTGGTTTCTCTTTTCCCTAAAGGCCTTCTGTCCTCTCTTCCTCTTTCTCTGCTTGGCTGATCTCTATTCTCCTAACTCTCTTCATCTCCTCCCACCCTTTCTCCCTCTCTGCCACCACTACTTCTGTCTATTCTGTCTCTTCCCCTGAGTGAGATTTATACATCCACCCTTGGAGCCTCTATGTTGCTTATCTTCTTTGAGTCTGTGCGTGATAGTGTGTTTATCCTGTATCATATGGCACTCCACATATAAATGAATACATACCATGTATGTCTTTCTGGGTCTGGGTTAGTTCATTAAGGATGATCTTTTCCAGTTTAATTCATTTGCCTGCAAATTTCATGATCCCTTTGTTTTAAACAGATGAGTTGTATTCCATTGTGTACATGTGCCACATTATCTGTATCCATTACTCAGTTGAAGTACAAATAGGTGCTTGACTACCACAAAACTACTAAAAACAGAATTAAGTAGGTGTCCTTGTTGTACGGTGGAGCCTCTTTTTGGTATATATCCAGTAGTGATATAGCTGGGTCTTGAGGTAAGGTAATTCCTAATTTTCTGAGAAAGCACCAGATTGATTTCCAAAGTGGTTACACAAGTTTACACTCCCACCAGCCATGAAGGTATGCTCCCATTTGTCCTCATCCTCACCAGCATGTGCTGTAACTGAGATTTTGATCTTAGCTATTCAGACTGGTGTGAGATGGTATCTCACAGTTCTTTTGATTTGCATTTCCCTGATGACAAGAGATGTTGAGTATTTCCTTAAGTGATTCTCAGCCATTCAAAGATTGAAAACTGTCTGTTTAGTTCTGTGCCCCATTTTTAATTGGGTCATTATGTTTATTGGTGTTTGATTTCTTGAGTTTATTGCATATTTTGGATAGTAGCACTTTGTCGGATCTAGGATTGATGAGACTTTTTCTTAATGTGTAGGTTTCTGTTTAGTTCTATTGACAGTGTCATTTCCTTATAGAAGTTTTATGTTTCATGAGGTTCCATTTTATAATTGTTGATTGTAGAGCTGGAGCAGTTGATATTCTGTTCAGAAAGTTATCTCCTGTGCCAATGAATCCAGGCTTTTCCCAATTTTCTCTTCTAATATGTTTAGTGTATCTTCTGTTATATTGAGATCTTTGATCCACGTGGGTTTATGTCTTTTGCAGGGAGATAAATATGATCTGTTTGCATTTTTGTACATACAGAGATACAGTTAGACCAGCACCATTTGTTGAAGATGCTGTGTTTTTCGATTGAGTGGTTTTGGCTTCTTCATCAAAAATTAATTCACCAAAGGTATGTGTGTTTATTTCTGGGTCTTTCATTCAATTCCATTGATCAACCAGTCTATCTCTATGCCAGTACTATGCAGTTTTTATTAATATTGCTCTGTAGTATAGCTTGAAGTCAGGGATGGAGATAAGTCCAGAGGTTCTTTTATTGTATAAACTTGTTTAAGCTATTCTGGGTTCTTTGTTCTTCCATATGAAGTTTAGAATTGTTCTTTCAAGGTCTGTAAAGATCTGTGTTGGTATTTTGATGGTGATTGATTGCATTTTAGTTGCTTTAGTAAGATGCTAAGTTAATCCTACAGATCCAGGAGCATGGGAGATCTGTCCCTTTTCTGATATCTTCTTCTGATTCTTCAGACACAAAGTTCTTTACATACAGGTCTTTTACTTTTTTGGTTAGAGTCATACCAAGAGACTTTATAGTATTTGTGGCTATTGTGAATGTTGTAGTTTTCCTGATTTCTTTCTCAGCTCATTTCTAACTTGTGTTCAGGAGGGCTACTATTTTTTTTTAATTAATCCTGTATCAAGCTACTTTGCTGAAGCTGTGTATCAGCTGTCAGAGTTCTTCTGTGGAATTTTTTGGGTTGTATACACAAACTACTAACTCTTCTGCAGAAAGCAACATTTTGACTTGGTCTTGCTGATTTTTATGCCCTTGATCTCTCTTAGTTGTCTTATTGCCCTAGCTAGAACTGCAAGTACAACATTGAAGAGATATTTAGAGAGTGAACACCCTTCTCTTGTCCCTTATTTTATTGTAATTGCTTTCAGTTTTTGTCCATTTAGTTTGATGCTTGCAATCAGCTTACTGTATATAGCTTTTATTAAGTTTAAATATAGAGACTGTGTCCCTGATCTCTCTAAGACTTTCATCATGATAGGATGTTGGATTTTGCCTGAAGCATTTTGCATCTAATGAGATGATCATATGATTTTTTTTTTTTTCTTTATAGGGTAGATTAGATTAATGAAGTTTTGTAAGATGAACCATCCCTGCATCACTACAATCATGTATATGATGTATTCTTGGATTCAGTTTATATTTTATTGAGTATATTTGCAATAACGTTCATGCATTAAATTGGTCTGAAACTCTCTTTCTTTGTTGGGTCTTTGTGTGGTTTAGGTATCAAGGTGACTGTGGCCCTATAGAATGAATTTGGCAATGTTCCATCTATTTAGGAAAAGTTTAAAGAGTATCCATATTATCGCTTCTTTGAATGTCTGGTAGAATTCTGCTCTAAAACCTTGTAGACCTCAGTATTTTTTTGGGGGGCGGGTTGGCAGATTTTTTGATGACTCCTTCTATATTCATAGTGGTTATAGGACCGTGGTGGATAAGTAGAGCAGTTCAGTTTCCAAGAATTTTTAGGCTTTCTGTTGTTTCTCTTGTTGAAGTCCAGCTTTAATCTATGGTGGTCTGATAAGATTCAGAGGGTTATTTCAATTTCTTTCTATCTTCTGAGGCTTGCTTTGTGACTTAATTTTCTCTAATTTGAAGAAAATTCCATGAATTGCTGAGAAATATTCTGTAGATATCTATTAGGACCATTTGATTCAAATTGTGCATTAATTTCTTTACTTCCCCATTTAGTTTCTGTCTTGATGATCTGTATTTCTGGAGGAAGAGGGTTGAAATATCCTACTATTAATGTGTGGGATTCAATGTGGGATTTAAGCTCTAGTAATATTTCTTTTATGAATGAGGCTGCCCTTGCATTTGAGTCATAGATGTTCATAATTGAGTGGCCATTGTGGAGGATTTTTCCTTTGATGAGCATAAGTGTACTTCCCCATCTCTTTTGATTAGTTTTGGTTGAAAACCTATTTTATGAAATATGAAATTGGCTACTCCATCTTGCTTTTTGGGTCTGTTTGATTGGAAAACCTATGTCAGCCCTATATCTTTATCCATCATTATTTTTAGTGTAATCAACAACACCTAAAAACATCCTCTGTCTAGTATCACTAATGACTTATCAAGACATGCCCTCAGAAAAATTCTCTAAAAGACAAACCACAGCCAACAACTTTCTTAAGATGCAGAGAGGGAAACAGAGATGAAGAAATTAAAATAAAAATAGACAAGTCCAGACAGCAAGAGCTAGAGTCACAATCTTTCAAAACCCATTTACCTAGACACCAGTGTGAAACCGAAATCATTATCACCCAAGAAAACACTAGTCCACCAAATCACATCAACAGTACTAGAGAAGACCATGAGAAATTCTATAGCCACAGAACAAGACAATGACTTTGAAATATAAATATGTTCAAGGACATTACCCATGATATGAATAAAACTATAATGAAGACAGTGAAAAAAAACTGAAAAAAGTGAAATAAAATGCTGAAGATGAATGAAGACATCATAGTGGAAAAGAATTATTAAAATTAAAAAGTGAGATAAACCTAGAAATAAAAATTTGAAGAGGTCAAACAAAATCTCAAGTGATAAGCCTCACCAACACAGTCGAAAACATAAAAAACAAACTCTCAATATCAGAAGAAATGCCACTGTTTAGTAAGTCTTTTTTCTCTCAGCAAGTGAGTTCAAGGCTATTCCTTACTTTGTCACCCATTAGATTCCCTGTTTCTTGATTTTACTGAGCTCTTTAATCTATTTTGGTGGTGAATTTTGTGCGGAGTTATAAGTAGGGATCTACTTGAAATATCTTACATGCTTACATTCAGTTTGACCACCAAAATGTGTTGAAGATGCTTACTTTTTCCATTGTTTATTTCTGGAATTCTCATTTAAAAAATCATGTTTCCATAAATATGTGGAATTCTGCCTGGATCTTCAATCTCATCATTAACTAAAGGGTTTCTTACTCTGCCAATGCCATGCTCTTACTTACTACTATACTTTTATAGTTAAATTTAATCTTTGTATGGGTGATCCCTCAAGCAGCTATTATTCAGGATTGTTTTAGCTATCATGGTTTGTTTGTGATTCTATGTGAACCTGAAAATTGTCCCTTTGGCATCTGGGAAGAATTGTCTGGAATTTTCAATGAGGTTGCATTACATATGTTGATTGTTTTTCTTAGGATGTGGAGTTTACTATATTAATCCTATTTATCCATGAGCAGTGGAGATATTCCCAACTTTTCCCATTAGTCATTTGAGAAATGTACATACAAAACCCCTGAGATTTCACCTTCTAACCATCAGAATGGCTAAGAACAAAAACTCAAGGGATCATGCATGATGGAGAGGTTGTGGAGAAAGGGGAGCCTCCTTCATTGCTGGTAGGAATATAAACTTATACAAGCCCTCTGGAAATAAATCTTGTGCTTTCTCAAAAAAAAAAAAAAGAATGCTACCTCCACATCCAGGTATATGACTCCTAGGTATATACTCAAAATATTCCCCACCATTCAATAAGGACATTTGCTCAAGTATGTTCATAGCAGCTTTATTTGTAATAGCCAAAATCTGGAAAAAAACTAGTTCTCCATCAACCAAGGAATGGATACAGAAAGTGTGGTACATGTACACAATGGAATACTACTCAGCAATTAAAAACAAGGAAATCATGAAATTTACAGGCAGATTCTGTGAACTAGAAAAGATCATCCTGAGTGAGATAACCCAGAAGCAGAAAGACCCATAGGGTATATCCTCACTTAAAGTGTATATTAGCCATCTAATATAGGATAAACACACTAAAATCCATAGTCCTGAAGAAGCTAAATAACAAGGAGGATCCAAGGGAAAATGCTTAATCCTCATACAGAAGGGTAAACAGGATATACATCTGAGGTAGTAGAAGACAATGAACAGGACAGGAGTTGTCCACAGGCGACTCTGAAAGACTCTACCCACTAGGGTATGGATGGAGATACTGAGACTTGTAGCCAAACTTTGGGCAGAGTGCTAGAATTCTTATGGAAGAAGAAAGAAATAGACTGGAAGTGACAGGAATTCCACTAGGAGGCCAACAGAGCCAAAAATCCTGGGCCTGGGGGTGCCTGCAGAGACCCATACTCCAACAAAGGACCATGCGAAGAGAGGACCTAGACCCCCTGTTCAAAGGAAGCCCATAGGCGGCTCAGTTTCCAAGTGGATTCCCAAGTAAGGAGATCAGGGGCTGTCTCTGACATGAACTCAGTGGTCAGCTCTTTGATCACCTAACCCTGGGGGATGAAGCCTTGCCAGGCCACAGAGGAAGATGATACAGCCAGCCTTGATGAGACCTGATAAGCTAGGATAAGATAGAAGGCAAGGAGGTCCTGCCCTATCAGGGGACTAGGAAAAGGGCATAAGGAGAGAATGGAGAGGGTGAATAGAACTGGGAGTACATGAGGGAGGGAGCACAGAAGGGATACAAAGTGAATAAATTGTAATAAATAAATTAATTAAATTAAAATTAAAATGAATGAAAGCAAAATTAAAAAAAAAAAAAAACTCATGGCTGAGTTTTCATGAATGGATTTTCCATAATTTAGATATATAAATTTGATTTGCATTGTATTGTATTATAATAACAATAATATATAATAATACCATAAAATTATGTCAATATTATTTATGATAAACAGTATTACAGCATGTTAGAAAAAGTACAGAGATGAAGTATCATTTTGTTGTTGTTAGGAGACATTTGCCTGAGTCCAGCCATCTCAGCACATTTGCTGCCAGGTTCAAAACTGAGTTCATATTTACAGGCCCAAGAACCTTCTCCTATCCTGCTTCTTCAGGTGTTTCATGTTTGTCTGTTAATCAGGAAGGAATGTAATGAGCAAAGTTGCTGATCATCTAAACTAAGGCACAAAAGTTATAAATGTGTTTCCTGTCATGACTTAAATCAACTATGAGGAGATTTCCCCCTCTTTTGTTCCTGTAACATTCTGATTTGTGGGCCAGAAGTCAAGGAGGAGATGTGAATGCAAAAGCTGAGTTGAGAACCCTGAACCCAGGTGTCCTGGATAAGCCTGAGTCACCAGTGTTTACTTTCTTGGCTAAAATCCCCTGTCTAAGTATGATTAGAAAATGCTAAAACCTGCTCTGCTCCCCATTGACTTGTGGTTCCATCCTATGAAAATGCTGTACAATTTCACTTTAGGTCATAGTTCAGCTCTTGAATCTGTTATGAGGGCCTGAATAATCACCAGCAGCCTGAACACAGAAACATTTTGTCATCTGCTTAAATATTTATACTATGACGAATGTTCAGAGAATCAGTCAGTGCCCACATCTGTGCTATTGTCCCCAACTAGTCTGTTTTCCTTCCTAATTCAAATAAAGATCTTGCTTTGATGGACTTTTACAACTTATTGGATTTTTCAACTTATTTTGGTATTTCTCACCCTTCATTATGTTTTATTGAAAAATATAATTGTGGAATGGCTGGTACAATACTGTACTAACAGCAGAACACAAATTCTGAGACTAAGGCTTGAGGATCTTAATAATATGAAAGAGTGAGGTAGAAAATGATCATCTGTATTTGGCTGTAATAAACTTTTTTACATCTTTATTATTGTAGCTGCAAATGAGTCAAGATAGGTAAAAGGCTAATGGGCTTCTGAATGTCAGACACTGGAAACTGATATCACAAGTTCCTCTTCTTAAAAAAATGCACTGAATATTTTAAAACTGAACACTTTAAGTGTGCTTTGTGGAAAACAGCTATGGCAGTTTTCAAATCACCTGTTCTTTTTGATGATTTTTCATTATTATTATTATATATTACAGTTTATTCATTTTGTATCCCAACTGTAGTCCCCTTCCCCATCTACTCCCTGTCCCACCCTCCATCTTTTCCACTGTGTTTCCCCCTAGTCCACTATTAGGGAAGGCTCTCTTCCACTCCTATCTGACTTTGGCCTATAAGATTTCATCAGGACAGTCTGGACCCCCTTACTCTGTGGCCTAGTAAAGCCACCTTGACTGGGGGAAGTGAGCAAAGGGAAGGCAATCAAGTTCATGTCAGTGTCTGCCCCCACTCACCTTACTAGAGGAAATTAAATGTTCTAACTACTTTCACAATAGCAATCCCGAACAAACAAGATGTTTTTGATTACCTATAATTCTGTCTCAGACTATGGTGCTCACTAAAGTCACTATGGACTATGATGAAATCATCCAGGTTGGTGAAGAAAGAAAGTACCAAACATGTTTTTCACCCACCTGGAGGAAGCAGGTGTAGAGCCTAAGGGCTATGAGATTCCCAGAGCACATGGATGAGAGGGAAGTAGAACAATGAAAAGACAGAAAATTCAGAGCAAATCTGGCTACAGTGACAGAAATATTTCAGCACTGTGACCCCCAGTTGTCTGGACTTTGCTGCAGTGTGTGTGCTGGCCTGTCATTAGAACCATTGGGTATGCATAGACTGAGAGCCTGAAGCAAGAGTAGGAAGCAGCTGTAGCATACAAAGTCTTCTCTGACACTGTTGAGGTCTGAACCTGTTCCATGACCACAGCCAATAATCTCCTTGGATCAGCCTCATTACAGGGGACTATCTCTGTGTAGTGAAGATCCTGACATGTCCTTTCCTTTGCTTGGTCTCATGCTCCTCTTGCAATCTGCATATACAACAATGGAGATGTCTCAGCTCAGTTGTCATTATTACCGGGAGCCCAGCACCTACATGGAGGCAGACATAATCCTCAGTACATTTATCCCCATTCACATCCCACTTGATCTACTCCGAAATGTCCAGAACATTTTTGAGAGTGAACCAAGTCTACGATGGAACACCTTTCTGTGAGTACTTGTTTGAATGTGCTATGGGTGTTCTGGCTACAAGATAGTACATGACCTGCTAAAAACCTGTAATTCCATTGAGAATAATGAACTATATGTGGAGCAATGTGAAAGACAGTTTCACATTTTCCTGCTTCCTTATGCATCTATAAATATTTCCACTCCGTTTTGCTATGTTTCCAGTCAGGAAGAAATTAGAGAAAGAAACCACCAACTTTTGTGTCTGCTCCATAGTGTTATTCCATGGTCAGACTTACATATGTTTAACACATTGACTCTAAATATGTCAAGATACATTTCCACTCTGCTCTCCTCTATTTGGCCATCAAAATGTCTTATGTCTGAATATCTGTTTCTTTCCAGCGACTTACAGAGTTTCTGTTTAAATGAACTTGAATATCACCATGTCCTCAGTACAAATCTTCAAATCTCCTCTTCCACATGTTCTGATTTTAGTATCTTTAATTTATCTCAGAGTTCAGACACTGTGGTTATACTTACGCCTTATTTATTTACCATTGACATTGTAATAAAGTGTTCTGACAGTCAGGTCATTCATGCCTGCTGGAAACCCAGTGCTTTGTGTTTTGATAGGAGGTTTTATGATTTTCATTTCCAACATTTATATCTGTTCTTCTCTCCCCACAGAATCTCAGTTTTGATTTGGATTTGTCTTTTACCATACCAAGACTTTCCTGTGGATTGCTATTTATTCTATTTCTAGTCCAAATTCTCCTGTACGCTGTTGATTCTTCTCTCAATATCCAGTTTAATTCATGGCTTGCTTCTGTCTTCTTTTGTGTTATTCATCTTTTTACTCTCTGAAGTATTCATCTGTCAATTTAACTCTCTGAGAAACTGTGAGTTCAGTTGTTGGTTATTTATGATACTGTGGAGGAATCAGTCAGCTTTTTCATAATACCTGTTTTTCAGTTAATGTTATGTTTGGGACATGTGTTCATTTGAAAATCAATTTTGGGATTAGGATGATCCTTTGCTGTGAAGTGTCTTCTTGAGTCCTCAGTACATATTTCCTCTCTGAGCAGGAAACAAACATATAAGCCTGTTTTCCTAGTAGTTGTAGTGTTATGGAATACTCGAATAAAATAAATCCCAGGATGCCTGATTTATTTTGGAAGTAAAGCACTCTTAGGAATGTTTTCACAAGATACAGATACTATAGCTCAGTAGCCCACTGCAGCCAGAGACTGAAAGAATCCCAACAGCAAAGGAAGGAAAGAGTCCATCCTCAGAGATAGGTAATAGGTAGAAAAGACTGAACTGTTAATTGACAGGAGTCTTAATGTAAATTCTGTTTCACCTGTGATAGGTGGATCAAATCTCAATTCCTTGAAGTTTAAATCATAAAGTTTTTAGAGTTTACCCAAAGATATAAAAGTTTTAAATATATTAACATGACCACAATCTGTAATCTCCACTGCAATCCTCACTGTAGAAAGCAGGTAGCAACTGTTTGTAAACAGCTGAGTTAAACTCATGCTTTACAGCTAAACCTTGGGCACCAAGAAGGATGGTTGGTTCTGCTGTTAGAAAAGGAACATCATTTCCTCTCTCTGAATATGTAATGACAGATAAGATTTCAGCACAATGAGAAGCATTGAAGTATGTCCCCACCAGGAATGAAAGAATAAAAAGTTAGATTCTGGAACTATGTGAGAGAAGCCAATGCTTTCACATTGGTTTTCATAGCATATCAGAACTCCACAGACTAATATTTTAAATCTCTGAAATTTTAAAATCTTTAACACTCATTTTCAAATACTTTTAAACCACTTTCTTAGACATTTACAACTTGCAATTACATACCTTAAATCACTTTCTTCGACTTTCAAAATTTACATCAACTTTAAAGTGTTTCCCCCATCCAAGCATTTACCAGGAGACAGATTTGTTTGATTACTGTAATAAGTGATATACAATCAAGCTCTTTTCAATGAAAGAACTGTAAAAAGTAAACCATTAGGTATTAGTAGCTTCAGTTTGAATTTCATTCAAATTGTGAGATTAGTTTTTTCACTGTTAAGCCAGCAAGGTAATGCTTTCTTCAGCAGGGAAACTAATATCTGTAGAAAAGAACAACACCTGACTTTCATGTATGATATGGACTAACTATGCAGCTGCAGCCTTGTTCAGAGGACTGCCTAAGAATTCATTACCTATGCTTAACTTCTACAGTTACAACTTGCTGTGAACATGACAAGAGATCCAAAAGGGGTAAATGTGAGCAGGAAGTATAATCCAAATGGCCTCTATATCAGTCAAAATGACAGACTTAAGGGATACCTGGGCACCCAGTTTGGGATCCTCCATGGCAATCTCAAAGTCTTTGTAAAGAGAAAAGTTTGACAGTCTTTGGATGTCACCCAACACAACATTAAGACTTCAGCTGCCACACAGAATATCATCAGCCTTCAAACACCAAACTAGTGAGGTCTGAAAGATTTTTTTCTGTGGAGGGAAAATTGGGGAAAGTAAGCTAATTTGGCCAGGGAGTGTAGGGCATTTAACTCAACAATGTCCATAAGTTTGGCAGGGATGGATTGGTGAAACATATGGCAATTCATGGTTTAGCTGTCATTATTACTACAGTTGAAACATGATCAAAGAAAAAAGGTCATTTCTGCCTATCTTATTTGTGGATAGGCATAGCTACTGACTCCAGAAGTCTTTCAGAGGAAGCCTTTTTCATTAAATTTCTTAAATCCATATTCAACAGAACTCTCTAAGGGGTTTGAAAGAGAGCATCTAATTCATTTCCATATTTTTAACTTGAATATTACTATAAATTAATTCAATTTAAATCTTGGTCATACACCCTCCTTTCCTCATATCCTCCTTTCCTCCCAATCTCACCCTCTCTCTCACATCCCCCTCCCTCATTCTCCCCCATACCTACACACCCCAGCTCCTGTAGTCTCATGAGGACTGTGTTCATCTATCTCCCCTGTAGTCTGTTAAAGCAGTACCATAAGGGGAAAGTGATCAACAAACAGAAAACATAGCCAGTGTCAGAGATATCTCCCACTTCCCTAACTAGTAGGTACACATGAAGACTAATCAGCACATCAGCTACTTATATGTAGGTCCAGACCATGCATTGTCCTTGGTGGGTGCTTCAGGCTCCATAGGCCCCTCTGGGCCGATATTGATTGGCCCTAATTATCATCATGTGGAATTCCTGTCACACTTACATGAATGAATAAGTATGAAGATATAACCAACTGAATTCATTGCTTATTATTTAGTATTGCTTTTATGTGACTTGAAAAACATCAGCCCTCAGCTTAAATGGAAAGAGAAAGAATTTAATCTAGAATAAATTTGAGAGTCTCTGAATACAATTTATGTTATTCCAAATTCCATGTTACACTGTGAAAGAATCTTCGTGTCTTTTTCATAGTAACAGTATAAAGAAAGCTATTAAATTCAATGCATCACTGAAAACATCAGAGAGGAGGTTACATCAAGATGGGAAAAGTTATCATACAGGTCCAAGATGCTATGTGATGTCATTCTTGTCTTTTAGATTGAAAGAAGCCAGTGGTGTGTTCGGTTATGACATTCCAAAATAATTTTATTCATTAGATATAGGATATGTATATATAGAGAGCAAGACAGAGATAGAAAGAAAGAGAGAAAACAAGCAAGCAAGCAAGGAAGATATATAGATAGAAGATAGATATAGACACCATCTCAACTGCAAATTTGTCCAAGAAATAGCTGGCTACTCAGGGTGCTGCAGATAGCCTGAACTACAGTAATGAGCCCTTAGAGCTACTATATTCCTATTGCTCCATATCAATGAAGTTTTTATAGCCAGTCTTTTCAGACACAGCTCTTCCCAGGAGTTCTCATTGATACATGTATACATTCATACAGTTCAATATTTAATATGGAATAATTTCTTTGGAAGACTAATTCCCTTTCTCTCATTTGTTGCTAATTGCCTGGTTTTGACCAATAGATATTCTCTTAACATATCATCTAGCCATAGACCTCAGATTAATGCAGTACAACCAAATGGCATTTCTTTCTGTGATGACAGATTTTAAGGCATAATTGTACCTTCAGTAGAACCCAGTGGACTTCAGGCTCATGATTTCTGTTTAGCTATCTCTATTAGGGTCACCCAGACTCTTATCTACCACAGGTTTTGAAAGAAGCTTCTGAGGACCCATCCCCAAACACTGAAGGCCATGAGTGAGACACTTCAGCCAACCTACCTGCACCAAAGATCCATAATCTCTCCTAGTGAACATTACTTTTTTAAAGTCTTAATGTCCCCTTTTCCTCTCTTTTGTATGCTAGTTTAACTTACTTTTTTTTCTCCACCTTACCCAGGAAACTCTATTCAATGTTTTCATCTGAAAACTTATAGAAACACTTTTCTTTTAGTTACTACCTTTTACATTTTTAAAATATATATTAATCTTTACATTAGGTTTACAAGTGTTTTGCCTACATATTTGAATGTGTACCACTTGTGTTCATGGTTTCTTAAGAGGCCAATGGAGGGCAAGGATCCCCTAGAACATATTATTGGAACATAAAACTGGCTACTGTGACATGAATCAGGGTCCTCCAAAAGAGCAGCAAGAGTCATAACATCACAGTCATTCCCATGCCCAAAGAAAACTATTTTACACAGGTTTATTTATTTTTATTTCATGTATTTGAGTGTTTACTTTCTTTTTTTTAACAGTTTTTTTTTGAATTTTATTTTTTTCTTATCAGTTACATTTTATTAACTCTGTATCCCAACCATGTCCCGATCCCTCATTCCCTCCCAGTCCCTCCCTCCCTCTCTCATCTCCACCATGCCCCTTTCCAAGTCCACTGATGGGGGGACCTCCTCCCCATTCATCTGATCCTGTTTTATCAGGTATCTTCAGGACTGGCTGCAAAGCCCTCCTCTGTGGCCTAACAGGACTGCTCCTCCCTTGGGGGGTGGGGAGGCCAAAGAGCCAGTCATTGAGTTCCTGTTAGAAATAGTCCTTGTTACCCTCACTTTGGGAAACCAATTGGTTACTGAGCTACCACAGGCTACATCTGAGTGGAGGTTCTAGGTTATATCCATACATGGTCCTTGGTTGAATGTCAGTCTCAGAAAAGACCCTGTGCCCAGATATATTTGGTCCTTGTGGAGCTCCTATCCTTTCCCCATCAGACTAACTCCCCTTTTTTTCTTATGATTCCCTGTACTCTGCCAAAGGTTTGGTCATGAGTCTTTGCTTTGAAAACACTGCTAGTTAGAGTCTTTCAGATGCACTCAGTAGACTCCTGTCATATGTTCAATGCACATCCCATCTGTCTTTGTAAACGAGGATTGATCATCTTATGCCATGTCTGCTCTCTTGATTATCTTTTTTAGGTGTATAGATTTCATTATGTTTATCATATCTTATAGGTCTATATAAGTGAGTATATCCCATGTTTGTCTTTCTCCTTCTGGGATATTTCACTCAGAATGATCTTTTCTAGATCCCACCATTTGCCTGCAAATTTCATGATTTCCTCCTTTTTGATTGCTGAGTAGTATTCCATTGTATAAAAATACCACAATTTCTGTACCCATTCCTCTATTGATGGACATCTGGGTTGTTTCCAGGTTCTGGCTATTACAAATAAAGCTGCTATAAACATGGTTAAGCAAGTATCCCATTTGTGTACTTGAGTGAACTTTGGGTATATACCTAGGAGTGGTATAGCTGGGTCTTGAGGAAGCACTATTCCTAATTGTCTTAGAAAGCGCCAGATAGCTTTCCAGAGTGGTTGTACCAGTTTACATTCCCACCAGCAGTGGAGGAGGGTTCCCCTTTCTCCACAACCTCTCCAGCATGTGTTGTTGCTTGAGTTTTTCATCTTGGCCATTCTGATGGGTGTAAGGTGATATCTCAGGGTCGTTTTGATTTGCATTTCCCTGATGGCTAATGAGGATGAGCATTTCTTTAAGTGTTTTTCTGCCATTCGATATTCCTCTGTTGAGAATTCTCTGTTTAGCTCTGTTCCCCATTTTTTAATTGGATTACTTGGTTTGCTGCTTTTCAGCTTCTTTAGTTCTTTGTATATACTGGATATTAGTCCTCTGTCAGATAAAGGGTTGGTGAAGATTCTTTCCCAATCTGTAGGCAGTCATTTTGTTTTGATGATGGTGTCCTTTGCTTTACAGAAGCTTTTCAGTTTCATGAGGTCCCATTTATTGATTGTTGCTCTTAGAGCCTGTGCTATTGGTGTTCTGTTCAGGAAGTTGTCTCCTGTGCCAATGAGTTCTAGGCTGTTACCCACTTTTTTTTTCCAATTGATTTAGAGTATCTGGTTTTATGTTGAGGTCCTTGATCCACTTTGACTTTAGTTTTGTGCAGGGTGATAAATATGGATCTATTTTCATTTTTCTGCATGTAGACATCCAGTTGGTCCAGCACCATTTGTTGAAGATGCTGTCTTTTTTCCATTGAATGGATTTGGCTTCTTTGTCAAATATCGAGTATTCATAGGTGTGTGGATTTATTTCTGGGTCTTCTATGCGGTTCCATTGATCCTCCTTTCTGTTTCTATGCCAATACCATGCAGTTTTTATTACTGTTGCCCTGTAGTACAGCTTGAGATCAGGGATGGAGATACCTCCAGATGATCTGTTGTTGTACAGGATTGTTTTGGAGATTCTGGGTTTTTTGTTTCTCCATATGAAGTTGAGAATCTTCTTTTCAAGGTCTGTAAAGAATTGAGTTGGTATTTTGATGGGAATTGCATTGAATCTGTAGATTGCTTTTGGCAGGATGGCCATTTTCACAATGTTAATCCTACCAATCCATGAGCACGGGAGATCTTTCCATCTTCAGATATCTTCTTTGATTTCTTTCTTCAGAGACGTGAAGTTTTTCTCAAACAGGTCTTTCACTTGCTTGGTTAGAGTCACACCAAGGTACTTTATGTTATTAGTGGCTATTGTGAAGGGTGTTGTTTCCCTAATTTCTTTCTCAGCCTTTTTGTCTTTGGTATATAGGAGGGCTTCTGATTTTTTTGAGTTGATTTTGTATCCTGCCTCTTTGCTGAAGGTGTTTATCAGCTGAAGGAGTTCTCTGGTTGAATTTTTGGGGTCGCTCATGTATACTATCATATCATCTGCAAATAGTGACACTTTGACCTCTTCCTTTCCAATTTGTATCTCCTTGATCTCCTTTAGTTGTCTTATTGCTCTGGCTAGGACTTCAAGTACTATGTTGAAGAGATATGGAGACAATGGGCAGCCTTGTCTTGTCCCTGATTTCAATGGCATTGATTTAAGTTTCTCTCCATTGAGTTTGATGTTAGGTATAGGCTTGCTGTATATTGCCTTTACTATCTTTAGGTATGTGCCTTATATCCCTGATCTCTCCAAGACTTTAAACATGAATGGGTGTTGGACTTTGTCAAATGCTTTTTCGGCATCTAAGGAGATGATCATGTGGTTTTTCTCCTTCAGTTTGTTTATGTAGTGCATTACATTGATGGATTTCCGTATGTTGAACCACCCTTGCATGCTTGGGATGAAGCCTACTTGGTCATGGTGGATGATATCTTTGATATGTTCTTGGATTTGGTTTGCCAGTATTTTATTGAGTATTTTTGCATCAATGTTCATAAGAGAGATAGGCCTGAAGTTCTCTTTTTTTTTGGATCTTTGTGAGGTTTAGGTATCAAAGTGACTGTGGCTTCATAGAATGAGTTTGGTAGGGTTCCTTCTCTTTCTATTTTGTGGAATAGCTTGAGGAGAATTGGAGTTAGCACTTCTTTGAAGGTCATGTAGAATTCTGCGCTGAAGCCATCTGGTCCAGGGCTTTTTTTGGAGGGAAGACTGTTAATGACTGCTTCAATTTCCTTGGGAGATATAGGGCTATTCAGTCTTTCTACCTGATCTTGACTTAGTTTTGGTAGATGGAATCTTTCAAGAAAATTATCCATTTCATTTAGATTTTCAAATTTTGTGGCATATAGGCTTTTGTAGTATGACCTAATAATTGTTTGGATTTCCTCAGTGTCTGTGATTATGTCCCCATTTTCATTTTTGACTTTGCTGATTTGGATAGTTTCTCTCTGCTTTTTAGTTAGTTTGGCTAAGGGTTTGTCTATCTTGTTGATTTTCTCAAAGAACCAGCTTTTTGTTTCACTGATCCTTTGGATAGTTTTATTTGTTTCTAATTGATTGATTTCAGCCCTTAGTTTGATTATTTCCAGCCGTCTGCTCCTCTTGGGTGTATCTGCTTCTTTCTTTTCTAGGTTTTTCAGTTGGGCCATTAAGTTGGTTGTATGTGATGTTACGAATTTCTTCTTGCAGGCACTTAGTGCTATAAATTTTCCTCTGAGCACTGCTTTCAATGTGTCCCATAAATTTGGGTATGTTGTGCCTTCCTTTTCATTGAATTCTAGGAAGTCTTTAATTTCTTTCTTTATTTCTTCCTTAACCCAGCTGTCATTGAGTAGTAAGTTGTTCAGTTTCCATGTGCGTGTTGGCTTTTTGTTGTTTCTGTTGTTGTTGGTGTCTAGCTTTAGTCCATGGTGGTCAGATAGTATACAAGGGATTATTTCAATCCTTTTGTATCTGTTGAGGCTTGCTTTGTGACCCACTATATGGTCTATTTTGGAGAAGGTTCCATGTGGTGCTGAAAAGAAGGTGTACTCTTTTGAGTTTGGGTGAAACAATCTGTAGACGTCTAGTAGGTCCATTTGATTTAGGGATTCTGTGAGTGCCTTTATTGCCCTATTTGGTGTCTGTCTAGTTGATCTGTCCCTTGGTGAGAGTGGAGTGTTGAAGTCTCCCACTATTAAGGTATTAGGATCAATGTATGATTTAAGCTTTAATAATGTTTCATTTACAAATGTCTGTGCTCTTGTATTTGGGGCATAGATATTCAAGATTGTGATGTCCTCTTGGTGGATTTTTCCTTTGATGAGAATATAGTGGCCCTCCTTATCTTTTTTGATTAACTTGGGTTGAAAGTCTATTTTATTAGATATTAGGATGGCTATTCCAGCTTGTTTTCTGGAACCATTTGCTTGAAAAAGAGTTTTCCAGCCTTTTACTCTGAGGTAGTGTTTATCTTTGTTGCATAGGTGTGTTTCTTGGATTCAACAGAATGTTGGATCCTGTTTCCTTAACCATTCTGTTAGCCTGTGTCTTTTTATTGGTGAGTTGAGTCCATTGATATTGATAGATAATAGTGACCAATGCATGTTAGTTCCTTTTGTAATGGAGTCGGTGATCTAATCCTGTTTCATTGCTTGTTTTCTTTTCATTTTTGTTGGGATATTATCTGTATGCCCTGTTTTCTTGGGTGAATTTGTTTTTAATTGGAGTTTTCCTTCTAGTATCTTCTGTAGTTGGATTGGAGTTTTCCTTCTAGTATCTTCTGTAGGGTTGGTTTGCTGTGTAGATATTGCATAAATTTAGTTTTGTCATGGAATATTTTGTTTTCTCCATCTATGTTGATTGAAAGCTTTGCAGGGTATAGTAGTCTGGGTTGACATTTGTGATCTCTTAGAGTCTCCATGATACTTGCCCAGGCCCTTCTGGCTTTCATAGTTTCTGATGAGAAGTCCGTGTGATTCTGATAGGTCTACCTTCATATGTTACTTGGCCTTTTTCCCTTGCTGCTTTTAATATCTTTTCTTTGTTCTGTAGATTTAGTGTTTTGACTATGGTGTGACGTGATGTGTTTCTTTTCTGGTCTAGTCTATTTGGAGTTCTGTAGCCCTCTTGTATATTTATGGACATCTCTTTCTTTAAGTTGGGAAATTTTTCTTTTATGATTGTCTTGAAAATATTTTCTGGACCTTGGAGCCTGGAGTCTTCTTTTTCATGATTTCCTATTATTCTTAGATTTTGTCTTTTCATAGCATCCTTGATTTCTTGGATATTTTGTGATTGGAACTTTTCTGATTTTACTTTTTCTTTGAGAGAAGTATCCATTTCTGCAAGTGTGTCTTCAGCTCCAGAGATTCTCTCTTCCATCTCTTGTATTCTGTTGGTGATGCTTACTTTTGTGGTTCCTGATCTTTTCTCCAAGTTCTCCAGCTCAAGGGTTTTCTCATTTTGTGTTTTCTTTATTGATTCTAATTCTGTTTTCATGCCTTGCACCATTTCTTTCATGTGTTTGAATTTTGATTCCTGTCTCTCTACGATGGCCTCTATTTCTTTTTTTTTTCCTCCTTTTTATATGCCACTAAGTTTTCCTCTACTTGTGTATCTATTTGTTTGGCTATGTTTGCCTGTGTTTCTTTAAGGATATTGTCTATTTCTTCTTTCTTTACCTCCAATTGACTGGCCAGATCTTTGAAAGATTTGTTCATTTCCTCCTTATGAGCCTCAAATAATTGGGCAAGCATGGCTTTAAAATCATTTTCCTGTGCTTCTGCTGAATTGGAGTGTCCATGGATTTTGGGGTTTGCTGGTGAAGTCATGATGTCCTGATTTATGTTGGAAGTGTTCTTTCGCCTACCCCTAGCCATTGGCTTATCTAAAACCTTCCCTGTTTGTTTTTGGATTCTGCAGATCAGACTTGTACTGTCTCTCTCTGTCGTCTGGAGAGTTCTTCAGGAAGCTGAGAACTCTCAGCATGTGCTGAGGACTAGCTGTACCTGTGGGAGGAAAGTACGCAGGCTCAAACGGGGCAAATGCAAGCGTGTGTGTGTGTCTGTGTCTGTGTCTGTGTGTGTGTAAGTATGCATGGACTTGTGTCTCGAGGGATAGAGTGATGGCTAATGTTGATCCCTTGAGTGTGTGGGAGGGGCTCTGCACTGTATATGTTGCAGGCGCTAGTGATGTTCGCAGTGCAATTTCTGGCATTACCTGCCTTAACTCCTCAATTAGACCCACAGAGCAGGAACTTCAATGTCCCTAGTGCCCCTCTGTTTCCCAAAGTGGGAATGTGGGTGGGAGGGGGTTCAATGCCTGGCTTCTGTTTTAGAAGGACCCAGGATCTGGGGATCTGCAGATTCTCAAGGGTGCACTCACTTACAGGCAGGTAACTTGGCAGAGATCGTGGTATCCGGGCTCTCTGCTCTCTGGTTTGGCCCTGGTTAGTCTTAAACTGGAGGGCTATTGTGCCCCACCAGCTCAGTGCTGCCCCGCCAGCTCAGTGCTGCTCCACCGCCAAGTAACTGGAGACTGGGTCACTAGTCCCGATGCTTTCTGGGAAGTCCTGGGGTCTCTTCACTGTGCTCTCCAAGCTTGGGAGGCCCAGCGCCTGGTGTGTCCAGGTTGTATGACATTTCTGCCTGGTTTTGGTGAGTATATAGCATATTCTCTGTCACTGTGGGATTGGGCGGGCCGTACCGGCAGTGATGGCGATCCTGCGGAGCTAGTATGGCGTCTAGCAGATTCGCACCCTGGGAGGATGGTGCAGCAGCCACGTGAATCTGGGACTCCGGGACATGTACTGCTGGCTTTTGCCTGCTGCTAAAGGGCTTGGGGCTCTGCCTCAGCGGCTGTATACCCCAGGCAGTTAGGTCTGTGCTGAGAAAGATGAGTCTGCTGTGCTGCTGTGCCAAGGAGGAAGGAGGTCTGGGGGAAGGGAGTACCACAAGATCAAAGGATCGTTTCTCTCCTTCCCCAAACAAGTCCCCGGGTGGCCCAAGACCAAAGTTTTCACCTCCTGCGATGTTCCCTGTTGTTTAGAAAGCCTCACCGTGGTTTTCCTGGGTTAGAGGTCCTTCCATTCAACAACTCAGAAGTTCAGGTATTCCACTGCTCAGAAACTGTGTGTGCTAGTCGCCATCTTGGCTTGTGTTTACTTTCTTGTATATGTGTATATGCCACAGGTGTGCCTGGTGCCCAAAGATGCCAGAAAGGATCTTATGACCTAAAGCTACACATGGTACCAAGGCCTCATTGTGGGCACTGAGAACTAATGCTAGTTTTTAATCAAAGGGGTCATTGTGCCTAGATGCCTGAGCATCTCCACATCCCTCAAACAGACACTTTAACACTGGGAGTACATACAAACAAACTTGTTACAATTTTCCAGTACGTATGAAATTGAATCATTACAAAATAAAATGACATGAAACTCTTACCAACACTCCCAGTGAACACCTTAGTGATTTCCATAACCCACTGCTTCCATGAACAGAAACATGATAAGCACCTATGCATTCAATAGTCATAGGACACAGACAAGTGACAATTTATCCACACAATGTGCCACAAGAAAACAATTGGTAGATGCAGTTTAAATTCTGAGAGTTTAGTAGCCATTCTGTGAGGTAACTCAGTTGTCAGGAGCTTATTCACAATAGCTTTACATGTCACAGGAAAAGTCAAGTCCTAAGACTTCTAGATTCCTGATTTTGATTTTAAAAGTCACTGAGAAAAATGGACTGACTATACTCTTCGCTCTGACTCTATGGTTTTAGATTTAGATGGAAAAACTATCAAATTTTGCTGACCATATATTTTGCCATTGAGGAGATTAATAAGGACTCACAACTCCTTCCCAATGTAAGCATGGGTTTCCATGTCTACAATGCCTTTAATTCTAACATAAGAACCTTGGAGGGCCTCTGATGTTGTTGTCTGGAAAGAGTGATTATATCCCTAACTACAAATGCAAAATGCAACACAAAACTCTGGGAATCATTTCGGGAACAAGACCAGAATTTTCTGCTGCTATTGGAACACTTTTGGAGCTCTACAAAGTCCCACAAGTAAGTTGGAAAAGTAGTTATATTCACAATCACATAGGAAATCTGACCAACAGGAAATATGCAAGTGCTTTATGTTTAGTGTAAGCTGATTTCAAAAACCGGTCAATGAATTACCTTGATAAAGCTATGATTAACAGTGAAAAGAATGTGGTGAAAAAATGAGCAATATGTTCTGAGAATTTCAAAGCAGTATTCATGATTCTATCTCCAAAGGCTGGCAAGGTGTACTGTGGATACTCAGGCTGTAATTGTTCACAAGTCAAACTCTAAAACACAGATATATAACTACCCAATCTAGCATATAAACATCTCATAATTCATAGAGTGGTCAATACATGACAGAAAACAGAAAGTACAGAACATGTAACTTGGAACATGTAATTTGGAACAATCCTCAAGACCATCACCAGTGAAAATATTCTAAAGAATTTTCATGATCTCCTTCAGGATAGTAGATCTCAGAAGAAAAGTCTTAGAAAATAGTGACTTAGATATAGTCCCACTACTGAATATTGCCAGCCTATACTGAAGCAAAGCATCCATCAGAAGGCATTAGTACAAACAGAGAAAGCATTGGGTGAATGTAAGGGCCAGGAATAATTAAGACAACAAAACTCACAATGTAACTCTGATTGTTATCACTCACTTAAACAAATCATATGTGAAGAATGAACCCATTTCCTCTCTCAGGGTGATGACCCCAAATACCTAGAAGAGCAGAATCTCCACTCTTTTTCTTTGCTTCTTCAGGTCACATACGGACCTTTTGATACCAAGCTAAATGACAAAGTTACATTCCCATCTCTTTACCAGATGTCTCCCAAATACAGCAGTCTAGTCCATGGGGTGATCTCTTTATTGCTATACTTTGGCTGGAATTGGGTGGGGCTTTTTGTGGTTGATGAGCTGAAAGGAAAAGAGTTCCTCTCTCATTTGAAAGCAGAGATGGCATCAGAAGATATATGTGTGGCTTTTACACAAAAATTCCCAGCTTATTGGAAGGAAGGTTTAAAATATGTTGTTGGTTTAGTGGACTTGACCCAACATACACAAGTTAATGTACAGGTATTCTATGGTGATATAGATGACTTGATATTCTGCATTGATAATAAATTCTTTATAGCTGGAGGAAAGGTGTGGATCATGGCTAAGCAACACTTAATATATTTAGAGTCTATAGCAAATGAGAATTATTTGATAAACTTTTTCAGAGGAAGCATCTCCTTTTCAAAGAAGAGAACAATCCCTGGCTTCAAGCACTTTCTTGAGAATCTTACACCCTCCCTGTACCCAGGAGATTTTTACTTCTATAAATTCTGGATTGACAGGTTTTTTTGTTCACCTCCTGCTTTTCCATGTAAATATCTTAAACCCTGCCCAGCAAATATTTCCCTAAGGATTAAGCACAAAAAAATTGAGATGATGACCATTTCTGAGCCCAGCTATTCCATATGGAATGCAGTGTATGCACTGGCCCATGCCTTCCATAAAATGCTATTGAGCGAAACTGAAATGGGATCTAAGGAAGACAGAAACATGGACTGGCTGCTACCATGGCAGGTAAGCCTCATTCATATGCAAGGGAAGCTCACGATCTAACATTATTAGTAAGTAATTTACTGTTTTTAAGACAATAAAATTTTTTTCATATTCTAATTAAAAGTATAAGTTAAAATGGAAAAGGGTTCTGTCACCGTGTATGTGTGAATGTCTGTAATTATCTTACATGATTTGGGGACTGAAAGCACTGATTTGAAGACAGTAAATTTGAATGTCGTTTAACAAATGTTTTCCTAGTGTGAGATGGAATTCTGTAATATGTACATATAATAATGTAAAAATAAAGCAAGGGCAATAATCAAAATGGATGTGCTTTCATTGGATATGTTGAGTGCCATTAGATATTAGAAAAAGTAACACACTGAAAGCTGCTATTTCACATAAAAAAAGTTATTTATTTTCATAACATGAGACCATACGAAGAATCTTGTGTGGAAAACAAATCACCTGTACTAGAGTCATTAGTAACTGAAAAGTAATTGCAAATTATTTATCCTTAGTTGCATTGGATAAATGAAGGTTAAACCAAACTGTGCTTCCATTCTTAAATGTTCATGCACAAACAGTGGTAATAAACCGAGGCTTTATCTCCAAGCATTAGTATACATATGATCCTTGATGATCACCTTCAAATAGTGTATCAAGAAGACCGTTGTACAAGTCAATTTCACTTTAAATTCTATCAAAGATAGATAAACAAAAATAAATTCTGAATGTATAGTGTACTATGTAATGTTGAGTATGATGGAAAACAATAATATTTCACATAGACATTGACACGATTTGTTAACATACCAGAGATTTGATCTTAGGTCAGTTAGTACACTCCTTGTAGAGAGAGCATAGTACCTAAGCCACCGTTATTTATAACACAAGTTGGAATTAGTTAATGCAACACTGAATATCAGAAGTTGAAGTATATCAACCCATTTTATTTATGAGA
The DNA here is from genome assembly GCA_036365155.1 of Meriones psammophilus. NCBI lineage: Eukaryota > Metazoa > Chordata > Mammalia > Rodentia > Muridae > Meriones > Meriones psammophilus. The sequence goes on along the minus strand of JAEOAE010004096.1, from coordinate 71,165 downwards.
TATGTAATTAAATCATGGTCAAGGGATGACTCAGCAGTTATAAGCATGTGCTGTTCATACCGGACTTTCGTTGTTAGCAGTTATAAGCATGTGCTGTTCATACCCGACTTTGGTTGTTAGCACACATATGGTGGTTCAAAACTGTCTTTAACTTCAGCTCCAAGGAATCTGACACACTCTTCTGCTCCCTGTGGCAGCAAGCATGCACTTTGTGTACATATATACAGAGTTGTAGGCAATAAACAAAAATAACACAAATCTGGGGGCCTGAGATGGCTCTGTTTAGACGTACTTCTTGCTCTTGAGAAGACCCACGCTCTCTTCCTGGTATCGAGATAAAAGCTTACAAATCTCTGTAACTCCAATTCTGGGGGACCCAGAACCTTCTGGCCTTAAGAGGCACCAGGCACATTTGTAGTGCATATTGTTCCACATAGTGTTCATATCAAAGCTGAAAGTCAACTGTTGTGACCAAAAGAGGAATGAAGGAAGGCATTGTGTCTCTTTTCCATTTCCTGAGCTATAACTGACATAATTTTTTTGTTATTTAATATACATTTTAGATGAATCTGGAGCTTTGTATAAACTCCTACTAATATTATCTCATGAAGGAAATCTGTGTACCTATTTAACTAATTGAAAAACACTCAAATTCATTGTGTGGCACAAAAAAATGGGCATATCTTAGTACATATGAACCCACTAAATTATGTTTACATTTTACTCAAAATTTTCTCTACAAAAGTTTGCATTTTCTAATTAGAAATATTTTGCTGGTGCTGGGGAAAGACACAGGGCATTGCTCCCCTAAGAGTATGCTCCATATTTTCCATATCTTAGACAACATTTCTACTTGTGTTTAGTTACTCTTGCCTTTCTTTCATGGGGAGAACTGTTCATTTTACTAAAACAAGGTGGGGGGCACCAAAACAAACTAAGCCTCTTAAAAAACAAAGCTGTGTTAGAGAAGGAGAGAATGGATTTCTCTTAAAGATCATCAACTAGTAATTTGTATGGGCCACTCACATCAAGTGATGTCTCTCTTCAGCTGCATCCATTTCTGAGGAAAATTCATGTGACAAATGCTGCTGGAGATGAAATAAGCTTTGATGAGAACAAGAAAATTATGGAAACATATGATATACAAAATTTTGTGGAACATAATGAAGCATATTTCATTACTAGTTAAAGTGGGAGAGTTTGTCTTTAAGAGTCCACAAGATCAAGGCTTTTTCATCAATGAAGTTCTCATTAAATGGCCAAGCAACTTCAATCAGGTCTGGAATTTTCAATAATTAATATGCAGAGAAATATTTATAAAGAGTTATTAAAATTGATGGTGTGATGTCTCTTTGAGATTTTAAAATAATTGTTTTTTTTTTTTTAATTTTAGTTTATTTTCTTTATATCCTGAGATGGTCCCTCCTTCACCTCCAGCTTCCCCCACCCATTCTTTGCCCCTCTCCTTCTCCCTATATCTCCAGAAAAGGGGATCTCCACTCCCCCCATATCAACCATCTCTAGTATATCAAGTCATATCAGGACTGAGTACATCATCATTTACTGAGGCCAACAAAGGCAACCCTGCTAGGGGGAAGTGGTCCAAAAGCAAGCAATCAAGTCCAGGTGAGAAACAGGGCCCCCAACTACACTTTCTGGGTGAATACCAAACTACTCATTGTCCATATGTGTGCAGAAGGCTTAGGTCCACACCATGTATGCTCCTTAGTTGATGATTCAGTTTCTGTAAGCCTCCATGGATCTGAGTTAGTTGTCTCTGTTCGTCTTCTTGGAGGTTTCCTGTCCCTTCCAGGCGGAGCCTCCCAGACAACTGTCCTGTAAGGTTCTCTACTGTGTGGTGGGTCTCAGGTTGGGCCAATTACTGGTTGGACTTTGCTTCAATCTTTGTTCCCTCTTTATTCCTGCACTTCATGAAGGCAGGGTAATTTTTGGATCAAAGGTTTTGTTGATGGGTTGTTTTCCCCTCCCCTCACTATGCCTGCCTGGCTAGGAAGTGGTCACATCAGGCTTCACATCTCCCTCTGTTAGGGGTCTCAGCTAGAGCACACCCATATCCTCCCAGGAGCCTGCACTGTAACTGGCCTCCGTCTTAACAAAGAGATGACTCCCTTTGTGTTCCCTTCTTGTTCCCAGCCCTAGAACCTTCCACCACATTGTCCTTACACTTGATCCCCACCCATTTTTTTCTATCACACTTACATCTCTTGCCAGTTCCCCCTCTTCATCCATGTCTGCTGTCTAATCTATTTCCCCTTCTTAGTGACATTCCAGTGACATCCCTCCCTTGTACCCTCTTTCTTACTTAGCTTCTTTGCGTCTGTGGATTGTGGTATGTTTATCCGGTACTATAGGACTAATATCTGCTAATAAGCCAGTATATTCCATGTGTCTCTTTCTGCTCTGGGTTACCTCACTCTGGATTATTTTCTCTAGTTCCCACCATTTGCCTGCAAATTTCATGATTTCCTTGTTTTTAATAGCTGAGTAAAGTTCCATTGTGTAAATGTAGCTTTTTTATTATTTATTTATTTATTTATTTATTTTTTACCTATTTATTTGGTTTTACCTATTCTTTGGGACATCTAAGTTGTTTCCAGTTTCTGGTTATTAAAAATATAGTCACTATGAATATAGCTGAGCAAATGACCTTGTTGTATGGTAGAGCATCGTTTGGATATATGTCCAGGAATGATATATCAAGGTCTTGAGGTAGAACTATTCCTAGTTTTCTAAGAAAATGCCAGCTTGATTTCCAGAGAGGATGTACAAGTTTCCACTCCCATCAGCAAAGAAGGAGTCTTCCCCTTTCTCCACATCCTTGCTAGTATGTGTTGTCACATGAGTTTTTGATCTTAGCCATTCTGACTGGAGTAAAATGGAATCTTAAAGTCATTTTGATTTTCAATTCTCTGATGGGTAAAGACATTGAGCATTTAAGTGCTTCTCTGCCATTTGTGATTCCTGCTGTGAATTCTCAGTTTATCTTTGTACCTCATGTTTCAATTGGATTATTCGATTTGCTGATGTTTGATTTCTTAAGTTCTTTATGTATTTTGTATATCAGCCCTCTCTGTGATGTAGGGTTGGTGAAGATCTTTTCCCAATCTGTAAGTTGCCATTTTGTTCTATAGACCGTGTTCTATGATTTACAGAAGCTTTAGAGTTTCATGAGATCCCATTTATTAATTGTTGCTCTCAGAACCTGTTCTATTGTCATTCTATTGTCTTCTATGCTAATGAGTTCCAGACTTTTCTTCCATTTTATCTTCTGATACATTTAGAGTCTCTGATTTTACCTCAAGGTCTGTGATCCACTTGGACTTGAGTATGTGCTGGATGGTACATACAGGTGTATTTGCATTTTTCTATATGCAGACATCTAGTTAGACCATCAGTTTGGTTCTACTAATCAACCAGTCTGCTTCTGTGCCAATACCATGCAGGTTTTATTTTTATTGCTATGTAATATAGCTTGAATCAGGGATGTTGATACTGCCAGAAGTTTTTATTGTACAGAATTATTTTGGTTATCCTGGGTCTTTTATTTTTCCATATGAAGTTAATGGTTGAACTTACAATGTCTGTAAAGAACTGTGTTGGAATTTAATGGGAATTGCATTGAATCTGTGGATGGCTTTTGGCAGGATGGCCATTTGTAGTATGTTAATCCTAACAATCTATGATCATGGGAGTTCTTTCCATCTTCTAAAATCTTCAGTTTCTTATTTCAAAGACTTGAAGTTCTTGTCATACAGGTCTTTCAATTGCTTTGGTGGAGTTAAACCAAGATATTTTATAGTATTTGTGGCTATTATGAATTGTGTTTTTTTACCTAGTTTCTTTCTCAGCCTTATTGTTACTTCTGTACAGAAAGTCTACTGATTTTTTTTTAGTTAATTTTGTATCCAGACACTTCACTGAAATTGTTTAGCAGCTGTAGGATTTCACTGGTAGAATCTTGGGGGTCATTTATCATCTGCAAATAATGTTACTTTCAGTTCATCTCTTCCTGCTTGTATCCCTTTGATCTCCTTTGTTTTATCACTTTGGGTAGAATTTCAAGCACTGTATTGAGGAGTTATGGTGCAATTGGCAGCCTTGCCTTGTCCCTAATTTTAGCAGGAATGCTTGAAGTTTTTATCCATTTAACTTGATGTTGGCTATTGGCTTGCTGTATGTTGCCTTTATTGTGTTTAGTATGTGTCTTACCTCCCTGATTGTATGATGTCTCTCTGAAAATTTAAAATGATTCTTATATTCTATATTCTTATCTCTATTGTGATTGTGAGCTTGTGTGTGACTGAGCACATGTGCTTGTTAGGGCCACACTCAACACTGGTTATCTTCCTCAGTTGCTCTCCCTTTTATTTTTAAACTGGTTATCTCTCTGAAACCTATGCTTATTGTTTTTGCCATATTCAGTGGAAAGCATTTCTTTGACTTTCTCTTGTCTTCATGACCACAAAATTTCTATTACAGTTATATTTTCTACACTCAACTTTTCTTTCTATCCCTTCAGCATCATCAGTTCAGGTATTCATGTTCATGTGACAAGAATGTCAAACACTAAATCATCTCTTCAGTCCAATTTGATTATTTTCAGAAATAAACCAGTATTTCAGAATTATGTATATGTACACATATAAACATACATACATACAAACAAACTCATAATGTAAACTACTTCATGCAGATAGAATTAGATGAACCGATTTTCAATGTGTATTCATTCGTGCTGCAGTCAATGAATGAGTGTTCATGGTTTTATAGATGTGTAGGTGTATGGGTTTCTATGTGTACACACACATGCATAAAAATATATGTACATATTCACATATTTTTAATATAGCATGCATGATCATGCTCAAGCATTCTTTCATTAACACAATTCATACTCAAGTATATCAATAATTTTACAAGTTTGTGAATTAGCATGAACAGGAAATAAACTATGGATTTTGATACAACACATTTCTGTAACAAATGTATATGAGCTGCCAGATATGTGTACCAGGAAGTAAACTCATATTTCTCTGCAAAAAAAAGCATGGGCTCTTAACTGCTGAGCCAGTTATCCAGAAGTATATTCCTGTTAATATATTAAAATTTATGAGATAGAAAATGAATCCAAATAAAGGCAAAAAAGAGGTCTAAGAATAGATAGAAATGTTTGTTCCTGTTCTACACAATTTTTAACATATAACAAACTAAAGTTGTGCTAGTTTAGTAGTTAATGTGATTAACTATTGTGCAACTGGTGAAAATCCTATGTAACAATATCCCTAATGTTTAAAAAGAAGAAACTATTCCTAGCATTGGGAATTAAGGGTAAAAATCAGAGTAATAGATCATAATTTACCAATGGCCAAACCATCTTTCATGAAAAAACTAAACTTTCTTTTGCAGGTGAATCAGAGTGCATGGGTATTACTACATGACTGAAAATGTAAAGGTAGAAATAGATGAGGAAAGAGGGACTGGGTTTCTGTCTGACAATCCAACTGTTCCTGAATTCATGTGAAATTCATGTTCTGGCTTGCTGCCTCACAGGAGAGAATATATGGACGTTGTACAGATTTCACAAAGGCTAGGAAGAAGTGAGTCACACATTAGCCACCATAAAAGGATTTGAACATTTAGCATTGGGAAGTGTGCTAACTTCAAATCTCCATTCTACACTCCCATATTAAACCCTCTGAGTTCCTCATAAACACAAAGAATTTCCATAGGATATGTGCATTTAAGCTATTTAGCCTAAATTATTTTAAATTAATGTACAATATTATGACCAGTTTTTCTCTGTTTCCCTCAGACTCCTCAATCTGTATGTTCACAGAGCTGTGGTCCAGGATTCTGGAAAGTTCCACAAGAAGAAAGACCTATTTGCTGTTTTTCTTGTGTATTTTGTCCAGAGCAGCACATTTCCAACCAGACAGGTATAAAAATAATATATTTCCTCAAACGTCTTGGAAATGTAGAATGGGAAAGCTAAGAAGTGACCATGGTATCATAATGTAGTTCTCTTCTCTATGTCTCTTTCACTCATCCCTGAATCCATAAGTAACCACTACTGATTCCACGCAATGCACACATTGTGTGAGGTTTGAATGGCAGTTCTCTTGCTGTTGTGTCAAAATTAACCTACCTAAAAATCCTTTCTTTTGGTTCATGGAATGGCCATCTCAACTCTTACAGTGATCCATGCTATAGGCTACCTATTGAATGTGAGATATCCAGTTGTCCAAGATCGAATCATATTTCTGTAATAAACAAATGTAATGATTGGTGCCTGAAAGTAACTCCAGAAAAAGTAGATGTGTAGTTGTTTCCTCAATGTACAAGAAATTGAACTGCATTTAAAACACTAATAGTTGACATTTCAAGTATCAACAATATAGTGAGGCAATTATGTTACTTTAAAAATGAATTTGTTTTCAATGTGATAAAGCCTTTTATTAATGCAGTTATCTCCACATACATAGAAGAACACATACTTCAGTAAGACCCTATGGATAAGCAATGTGGTTAATCCTTTTCATGGAGTTGTCTTTGAAAACAGAAGAAAAAGTCAAGCTCCAGAGAAACCCTGTGAATGTAGTCAGTATGGTAAATTTTTGCACTTCATGCTATCGTTATAGAAGAGTAAAAGCTTTGGTGTGTGAGCGACTTCTTAAAGCCTTTGCATATCACAGTAGTCTTTAAGAACCTGAAAGAACTCATTCTCAAGAAAATCTGTTAGGATAAAAGATTTGTTAAGGTCTTTGACCAACTAACTTGCATTCAATTACAGGAGATTATTTGGGAGGAAAATTGTAACAAGTGTCAACAATGTATTCATGCATTATCACATTCCATCCTTCTTTTGTTTCCAACTAAAAGTCGATATGGAAAAAAGGCCTAGGAAATTAAACCATAAGGTAACCTTGGATTTCTCAGTTCTCTTCAATTACATGAAATAAATCATCCAGCTAGGTAGAGTTTTAAAGAAATTTCTCAAAACAAACAAAAACAAATAGGTAGGAAACATTTTTAACGTTGTTAAATATCCTTGAGCATCCAGGAATGCATCTTTAGACTACCCTAAAATCTCATATCACCTGAGAAAAATCATCATTAAGAAAATGAATGAACACAAATTTTTTGTGATGCCAACATCTGTATGAGTAAGGAACCCATGTAGAGCACCTGCTTTGAAAATAAGTCTGATTCCCTGCATTCCGCAGGAGGTTTGGTATCCTAGCTGTAGTCTGCTCCTTCCTCCCCTCCCAATCCCATTCTTTCTCCCACATTTCCTCCTATGCCCCTCTCCAAGTCCACTGATAAGAGAGGTCCTCCTCCCCTTCCATCTGACCCTAGCTTATCAGGTCTCATCAGAACTGGTTGCATTGTCCTCCTCTGTGACCTGGCAAGGCGGATGCCCCATCCAGGGGAGGTAGTCAGATGAGAGACAATCCCTGTTACCCTTACTAGGGTACACACTTGGATACTGAGCTGCCATGGGCTACATCTGAGCAGGCATTGTAGTTATATACATGAATGGTCCTTGGGTGGGGTACCAGTCTCAGAAAATACCCCTGTGCCCTGATATTTTGGTTCTGTTTCTATCCTTGTGGAGTTCCTGTCCTCTCCAGGCCTTAGTATCTCCCCTTTCTTTCCTAAGATTTCCTGCAACTCTGCCCAAAGTTTGGTTATGAGTCTCAGTATCTGCTTTGATACAATGTTAGGTAGAGTCTTTCAGAGGCCCTCCATGGTAGGCTCCTGCCCTGTAAGGGACATTATCAACGTTGAAGCCCTTTTTTTTTATTTGAAGTGATTCTGCTCTTTACTTTCAAAGCATCTCGTTAATTTAAAATATGTCCTTCATATGCTTTGTTTGTGTGTCAAGAAACAAGTAAGAGGATTATTTTTATAAAAAATAAAAAGTCAGAGGAATAAGCATTATTATAATGATGAGAATCTATTATTATTTATTATACTCAAAAAGCCAACCCTTAGGTAATTTTATATGAAACAGAACTTTTTATCTTTTATTAAAAACAATAAAATGTTGAAAGATTAATTAAAAATTCTTTCTATTCTACAATCTAATGCTACCATGGGATAAATTTCTTTCAGTGTGCTATATGACTTCAAGTACTATGTTGAAGAGATAAGGAGAGAGTGGGCATCCTTGCCTTGTCCCTGATTTCAGTGGGATTGGTTTAAGTTTCTGTCCATTTAGTTTGATGTTGGCTGTAGCCTTGATGAATACTGTCTCTACTATGTTTAGGTATGTGCCTTATGTTCCTGATATCTCCAAGACTTTAAACATGATCAGGTGTTGAATTTTGTCAAATACTTTTTAGGCATCTAAGGAGATGATATAGGTTGTGGTTATGTTTTTCTTTCAGTATGTTTCTATGATGCATTTCATTGGTGGATTTCCATTGATTGAACCATCAATATATGCCTGGAATGAAGCCTACTTAGTGGTAGCAGATGATACCTTTAATTAGTTCTTGGATTCTGTTTGCAAATATTTTTTTTTAATATTTTTGCATCAATGTTCTTTAGGGAAATTGGTCTGAAGTTCTCTTTCTTTGTTGGCTATTTGTGCAGGTTAGGTATCAAGATGACTGTGGTCTCATAGAATGAGGTTGGTAATGTTCCTTCTGTTTCTATTTTGTGGAATAGTATGCAGAGTTTTGAAGTTAGCAGTTCTTTGAAGGTCTGGTAGAACTCTTCACTGAAACCATCTGGCCCTGGGTTTTTAGGAAGGGTATTTTTGATGACTGCTTCTATTTTCTTAAAGGAGATAGGCCTATTTACTTTATTTACATGATCTTTATTTCACTTTGGTAAGTGGTATCTATCAAGAAAATTGTCCATTCCATATAGATTTAAAATTTTTGTGACGTATAGGCTTTTGAAGTACAACTTAAAGATTCTTTGATTTCCTTGGTATCTGTTCTTATGTCCCCCTTTTCATTTTGTCATTTGGATAGTGTTTTTCTGCCTTTTAGTTATTTTATCTAAGGGTTTGTCTATGTTGTCGATATTCTCAAAGAACCAGCTCTTGGTTTTGTTGACTCTTTAAAATGTTTTGGTTTAGTATATTGATTTCAGCACTGAGTTTGGTTATTTCCAGCCATCTACTCCTCTTGGGTGTGTTTACATCTTTTTTTTTTTTTATTCTAGGTCTTTCAGTGGTGTTATTAGATTGCTTGTATGAGACATCTCAAATTTCCATAGCACTGAGTGCTATGAACTTTCTTCTAAGCACTGCTTTCATTGTGTACCATAAATTTGGGCATGTTGTACCTTCATTTTCATTGAATTCTAGGAAATCTTTAATTACTTTCTTTATTTCTTCCCTGACACCTGTTGTTGAGTAGAGAGTTGTTTGGGTTCCATGTGTGTATACGAGTTTTGCTATTTCTGTCATAATTGAGATCCAGCTTTAAAACATGGTTGTGTCATTGGATTCAGGGGATTATTTCAGTTTCTTGTACCCACGGAGATTTGCTTTGTGCCTGACTATATGGTCAATTTTGGATAACTTTCTATGGAGTGCTAAGAATAATTTATACTCTTTCGTATCTGGGTGAAAAGTTCTGTAGACATCTATTTGCTTCATGACCTGTGTAAGCTTCATTAATTTACGACCCAATTTACCTTCTGTCTCAATGATCTGTCCCTTAGTGAGAGTGGGGTTTTGAAATCTCCCTCTATTAATATGTTGGGACTGATGTGTGATTTAAGCTTTAAGAATGTTTCTCTTACAAGTGCAGGTGCCCTTGTATTTGGGGCATAGTTGTTCAAGATATTGATGTCCTCACCGTGGATTTTTCTTTGATGAGGATGATGTGTCCTTCCTCATCTCTTGATTAATTTTGGTTGGAAGTCTCTTTTATTAGATATTAGGAGGGTACTGCCACTTTCTCCTTGGGTCCATTTGATGAGATAACCATTTTCTAGCCCTTTACTCTAAGGAAGTGTCTATCTTTGTGGCTTATATGTGTTTCTTGTATGCAGCAGAATGCTGGATCCTGTTTCTGTAAGCGTACTGTTAGGATGTGTCTTTTTGTTGTTTGGATTGTTGAGTACATTGATTTTGATAGATATTATTGACCAATGAATGTCAGTTCCTTGTACTGTGGAGTTGATGCGGATAGTGTGTTTGTGTGCTTGTTTTCTTTTGATTTTTTTGTTGTGATCTTATCTATAACCTATGTTTCTTGGGTTTAGTTGATTTCATTTGGTTGGAGTTTTCCTGCTAGCAGCTTCATTATGTCATGGGTGCTGCATAGATATTGTTTAAACTTAGTTTTATCATGGAATATCTTGTTTTCTTCATCTATTTTGAATGTACTGTTTACTGGGTATAATAGTCTGGGTTGGTATCTGCGATCTCTTTATGTCTGCATGACATCCTCCCAAGGCCTTTTGGCTCTCATAATCTCTATTGAGAATTATGTGTGATTCTGATAGGTCTGCCTTTATATGTTACTTGATCTTTTTCCCTTGCTGCTTTTAATATCTTTTCTTCATTGTGTAGAGTTAGTGTTTTGATTATTGTGAGAATTTTCTTTTTTTTCTGGTCTGGTCTATTTGGTGTTCTGTATGCCTCCTATATGTTTCTTGGCAGCTCTTTCTTCAGGTTGGAGAATTTTTCTTGTATGATTTTATTGAAAATATATTCTGGACCTTGTATCCTGGAATCATCTTTTTAGTCTATTCTTATTATTCTTAGGTTTCATCATTTCATAGAGTCCTTGATTTCTTTGATGTTTTGCATTGTTATTTTTTCTTTCCGGGATGTATCAGTTTCTTCAATTGTATCTTCAAGGCATGAGATTCTCTCTCTCACTTCTTGTATATTGTTGGTGATGCTTGTCTTTGTGGTGCTTGATCCCTTCTCTAAATACTCATTCTCCATGGATTTCTTGGTTTGTGTTTTCTTTATTGATTCTAATTCCATTTTTAGGTCTTGAATAACTTTATTAATTTTCTTCACCTATTTGGTTGTGTTTTCCTCTCTATGATGGCCTCTCTTTGTATGATTGTATTTGCCTGAACTTATTGGAGAGTTTTTTTCTTTTCCTCTTTATATGCCTATACCTACTGCATAAATACAAACCTAAGGTCATTTTCCTTTTTTATACTTGCATTAGAATAGCCACTGGTTTTCTTTTTTGAAGGGGAGGGGTTCTAGTGGAGCAATGATGTCACAGGTTTTGTTGACTATGTTCTTATGCTGGACTTTAAGCATCTGGCTGTCTGTAGCCTTAGCTGTTTCTTCTGGGACACAGACCAAGGACTGGATTCACCAGTCTTTGGAGTCTAGAGTAGTGTTCAGGGGATGAAAAATGTGCAGTGGCTAAAAAATGGGTGGTGGCTATTTAGATGCCAGTTTCTTGAAGGCCTGTGAGTGGGTACACAAACAGGTGGTGGGCTACTGAATTGAAGATCAGAGGGTGTGCATGCACTGGTGCCCTGAAGTACAGGGTGCAGGTACTGGTGCTGGTCATGAGCATGGTGCAGGTGTAGGTGCTCCAAAGGGCTCCAGGCTCAGGTGCCATCTGTAGGGTTCCTTAAAAGAAAGCTGGGCTGAGGCTTACAGACTTGCCCAAAACTGTGCTCCTTGTACTCTGATTCCTCTGCCATCTGCCATCTCAGATCCGGGATACGTGTTATTCTATTATTCACCTGGTGTCCACAGTGTGAGCAGGAGGGATACAAAGTCTGCCTGCTAGAACAGGAGTCCTTGGATCTGGGAGTCCAAACTCACTATAGTATGTGGAAGGGCAGGTATCCCAATATTTGCTACTCCTGGATCGTGAGATGGCCACAGAGGGCCTGAATATTATCGACTCAAATTCCTGAATGTCCTGTCCAGAAAAGGAAGCACCAAACATGATGCTCTTAATCTAGCCACTTGTCCAATCACTGGTCTCAGACTGAGATCATCTGCCCCTCATATGCGGTGCACACTGGTCTCCACCATCTTGGATTCTCCTTTTGTTGATCTTTCATCCGTCCTTTCTTTTATGGTGGAAGCCTTTTTATGAGCTTTTCAATTTCCTCATGGGTCTTTTTAGGTCTATTTGGATGTTGAATTATTGTTGAATTCATGTTTGAATCATGATTGTTTCAGTATATCTATAACTTATCCATTTTATGTGCATTTTTAAACTTACTGGAATACAGTATTTTTTAATGTTTCCTTTGAATATTCTGAATTTCTTTGGTTTCTGTATTAATCTTTTTCTGTTATTTCTGATTCTGTGAGTCCTCTATTTTTTTCTTTGATTTACTTGAAACAAGGATCTGTTAATTTTGTTTATCTTCAGAAAGAGGCAGCTCTTCCTTTGGTTAATTCTGTGTATTGTTTTCTTTGTTTCTATTTCATTGATTTCTATTACACACTTTTTATTTCTGTTTAAATATATTACTTAATTTGTTTATGTAATAGTGCAGCATCTGCTCACACCTCTCCTCCCAGTCTTTCCTTCTAACCTTGCCACCGAACCCATGTGCCATTCCTCCCTTTATTTATGAAAAAAAAGGAAGCCTCCAATGGATATCAACCAGCCTTGGCATATAAAGTTGCAATAAGATTATACACAGTTTCTGCTATTGAGGTTACAAAGGCAGTATAATTATGGGAAAGGGATCCAATGGCAGGCAAAAAAGATAGAGATTGCCTTGGTCTTGCTGTAAGGTGTCCCCCATGAAGACCAAGTAGAACAACTGTTACATATTTGCAGAGAGCCTACATCTGTTTCATGCATGCTCTCTTGCTAGCAGTTCATTACTGAGATTGTATCAGGAGCCTTTCTCTGGGGCCACCCTCAGCAGGGAAAGGAGAGTTGGAAGGTCTTTACATATAGGTTGCTCCACAGAGCAGATGAGGGGACTATGAGGGAAGGGAGTGAGTTAGTTAGAGTAGTCAGGGGAATCTCACTGCCAACTCTAAAATTCAGTACTTTCTGTGGCTCTAACTTACTATCAACAAGGCTCTTGCTTATTTATACAAGTTTCACAGCACAGTCTAATGATTATACAAGTGATACAGTGTGGGTGTTTAATTTTTTTCATCACATACCCAGGGTTACAAATTCAGTTACATTTAAAAAATACAAACAGAACAGATTTAATTGTTATTATTACCCCTATAACTCTAAATTAAGGAATCTAAAGAATGCCTCCTTCAAGAAAACACATTTAATATATGAAAGCCTGCTTTTACGCTGGCAGTGTTTTCATTATTATCACAGTCCATATAAACAGATAATACTTGAACTGATCTTTTTATGAATAGCAAATACTAATAAATAACACCCTTTATTATATGTATCATCATCTATGCTATGAAGTAGCATTATTTTAGTCAATCTATCATATTAACTGAATTTTATTCAATCAGGAATGTACTATCTATGGCCTCTTATGTTTAAACTACATTTTCAGGGAGCTCTAAGCCTAAAATAAAAGGATGTCTTAAATCTATAATTGAATATCCTGGCCTGCTGTGGTTTGCATATTGTCTCTGCTAAACCTGAAATATACTGTTTACAAGCAGATACCCCAAGAAAATTCCTGAAATATTGGCCTCATCTTTCTATCTGCTTATCTGTGCTTAATGATCTCCATGGCATAAAGGTTTCCAAACTGTAGAAAGGTATAGTTAAGTATGGGATTTCCATAAAAAGAGTAAAACATAACTTTTCTGTAGAAAATAAAACAAAACAAAACAAAAAACCAGAAAATGAATCAGTGCAGAAAGTTGCCAGTAATGCAACATACAGAAAAAAAAAAGAGAGAGAGAGATAGAAAAACAGTGATTGTAACATTCTGCTCAACTTTGCTGGAATTTCATCAAGCAGCTGAGGTGGCTTCATCAGCCTCACCATTCCAGGGAATATGGCTCTGAATTTCCCCTTATCTGATTTAATGATTAACATGTATAAACCTATTGTGTGACATGTAGGGCATTTTTATTCTTCAAAAGATGACTAGAACAACAAGAATGAAGATTAGAACAATTCCCAAGATTAGTCTGAAATTAATGATGAAAGACAAAGGGTCCTGTCCTGAGTCAAAGGATGTCAAAACTATAGATATTTATGGGCAACTTCCACAGCAGTTGATCTGACCCTATAGCTGCAATTGTTGATGCAACTGTTGTGTATTTACTACCAAATCAGAATTGATCCATAGGTCATGGATGTGGTATCTAACTTAATCCATGTTCCCTGAGAAAAATTATATAAATGTGGGGTAAAAAATATCCACTGAAACTGTGAGAAACAAGAAAAATGAGAAGAGCCCATGATGGTGGAAACAAGAAAATGTATTTTTGTTCAAAATACAATGTATATATGTAGTTAGAAACTCAACGTATTAAAAAAAAAAAAAAACATTTGAAGGATTACTTGACAGTTTTACTTCATCTGAATATGAGTAATATAGATTTCAATGCCCTAGAGAAACAGTGATAAATTGTTAAGCAGAAAGATTATTATTAAGTAAACAAGATAAACAGTAGAAATGGAAATTATAGAGTTCATGATCTTGGCAGTATCAGGAAGCAGAATGTGCAATCGCTAAATAATTGCATTAGCTGAAATGTTGATTCACTTCTTTCCAACAGATCAGCAGGAGTGCATATCTTGCTCAAGTCAACAGTACCCAAACCCTGGGAGAATCCAGTGCCTGACCAAGACAGTGACCTTCTTGTCCTTTGAGGATCCTGTGGGCATGGCCTTGGCCTGCACAGCCCTGTTCTGCTCTGTTAGCACAACTGCAGTTTTGGGGATCTTTCTCAAACACCGAGAATCACCCATTGTTAAGGCCAATAACAGAATTCTCAGCTACATTCTGCTCATCTCCATCCTCTTCTGCTTCCTCTGCTCATTTCTCTTCATTGGCCACCCAAACACAGCCTCCTGCATACTTCAACAGATAACATTTTCACTTGTCTTCACCTTGGCTATTTCCACTGTTTTGTCAAAAACTATAACTGTAATTCTGGCCTTTAGGGTCATGAAACCAGGAAGAACAATGAGAAGGTTGTTTGTCTCTGGTGTCTATAATGCTGTCATCCCCATCTGTGTCCTGATCCAACTTATTCTCTCTGGAGTCTGGCTGGGAACCTCACCTCCCTATATTGACACAGATGCATACTCTGAATATGATCATATCATCATTTTATGCAACAAGGGCTCAGTTACTGGCTTTCTACTGTGTGCTGGCCTATTTAGGGACCCTGGCCCTAGGGAGCTTCACTGTGGCTTTTCTGGTGAGGAACCTGCCTGACACATTCAATGAGGCCAAGTTCCTGACATTTAGCATGCTGGTGTTTTGCAGTGTCTGGGTCACCTTCATCCCAGTCTACCTGAGCACCAAGGGCAAAGCCATGGTGGCTGTGGAGGTCTTCTCCATCTTGGCCTCCAGTGCAGGGCTGCTGGGGTGCATCTTTTTCCAAAAGTGCTACATTATTCTCTTAAGACCTGATAAAAACTCATTGAGATGTTTGAAAAACAAAAAAAAAAAAAAGAATACAAAAACTGATCATTTTGATATATTGGTTTCTCTAATAAAACTCATTAGTATACTAAAAATAAATTATTTACCTACTTTTCAGAAACTTTTTCTGAAATGTATATTTAAACAAAAATAAGAGCCCCTCACTTTGTCTCATAATCACAGACATTTTATTTCAGAAGAAAAGCTGCTGCTAAAATTTTAGTATGTTATGCATGTTATTTATGAATTTAATTTATAAACAAAATAAATATTCCAAATGTAATTACATGACAGTAACTGAGATAAATAGTACAAGAACTAAATATGTCTTCTCTTTGTTATTTTGGGGAGTATAACAGGGCATTGGGTGGCATTTGTGATTCTCTATATAACAGGCAAAAAAGTCAATCTCTTCAAAGGGTCAGGACTTTTAAACAGGTTGAGCCATTCCAGATATTAGTATAGAGAATTTTGTAAAAGATAAAAATAAATCTACTGCATGACCCTGTTCTCTTTTCCTTTACATATGTAAAAATGACTAGATATCCCACTTAGAAATACTTGCTCAGCCATGTTCATTATTATTCTATTCACAATAGGTAAGAAATGTAAACCCATAAATATCTTTAACAAGATAAATTGATAAGAAAAATATCATGCATAAATATATGTAAGAGAAAAAGTATAATTAAGGTAACCCATAGTCAGAAGACAAATATCTCCCATTCTATACTTTGGGGCATCTAGCTCCAAATATTCCGATATGAGTATTCAACACGGAATAACTGTAGAAACAAGAAAACATACAATGGCAGGGTATAATTGATCTGACTGGAATAATGTTGGGGAAGAACTCTAAATATGAAGATGGATAAATATATAAAAGAAGGAAGTCAGTGAAATAATAGTAAATATGTGTGAGTTTTAAGCAACCATTCTCTGAATTATCTGCATAAAATCCCTATAATACATGTAAGTCCATTCATGAATATAAACATCATAACATAAATATTTTTAATAATTCACACAGATAAGTAAAGTTCACAGATAATTAAAGTTTCATCAGTTCATGACTGATGAAAGAAGCTTTTCTTTACACCAACAATCATAACTGAAAAGCACAACCAATCATAAGGCAGAATTCTGGAGAACACTCACACATATCTACAAAACAATTCCCAGATCTAAGGCTCAGAGATTATGCAGCACAGCTGATGAAAAAAGTATATAAGGCAGAGGATCAGAGTAGGTTCTGGTAGTGTGTCTCCTAATAATACCAGAAGCCACTGCCATAAGACTTACCAATATAACAAATAAAGAAAACAAAAGACTTACCAATATACCTGCATAAACATGGACTGAAAGTTGAAAAATATAAGACATGTGAATGTGCTCCAGAAAGAAACCACTGCCTCAATCATATGCAAAAATTTACAGGGAACTGATAAAGGGTGAGAGTGGGATAAATATTCTTCCCAGGAAAGAGCATACAATCAGTTATCCAACACCAAACAATCAGCCCTGAAAACATCCATGTAAGTCACATTATTAAACTGAGCAACTAATGTTAAGAGTATAATACCAATTAATTAAAAACGAAAACAAAAACACATGAATTTAAGAGAGAAGCAAGAGAAGTATGTGGGAAGGTTTGGAGGGAAGAAAATAGAAGGCACAAAAATGGTATAATTATATTATAACCTGAAAAATGAACTAGCTCATGATTTTAAAATGAATTGCTATTGAGTAGTATAAAAATTTTGCAGTTAAAGAGATAGAACTAGAAAAAAAATCACGTTATATGAGGTAATCCAAACACAGAAAGACAAACTTCACATATTCTCTCCTCTAAGGTTCCTAGCTCTAAACCGAGTATGTATGTACTCAGATGTGAGTCCATATCTGGCAGTAATTGCAATAGCAACGAGTGAAAAAGGAATATTTCCAAAATGAGAATGGAGTTGTTGTGGGAGCAGTAGGAAGTAGAAGGGTTTTAGTGATTTGAAAGAGGAAATGGGAAAAACATGGGGGGTAATAATAATCAGGAGGTGAGACTGAGAGAAATACAAAAGGGAGGAAGGTAAAATAACGTAAGGATGTCTGAAAAAGTAACACGAAATCATACTAGTAACAATCTACCTAAGATATGTATAATCCATGTAAGTTGTATAAAACGAAAATTTAGTTTAAATGAAACTTTGCCCCTGTGATGACAATGGTCCCTCCATCTAACAAGAACTCCAACACCAGGCATGAGAGAAGTCTACTTTTGAATTATTGGTAAGGGTTTTCTAAGAGAATCCTCAAAAATTAAATGCTATTACCTATCTGACCTGAAAACTACAGTCCATTTCCAGCCCGAAAAAATGCTGTTTGTTTGGTCTGAAATACTTGAAAATAATAGGATACAGAATGAGGAACTAGGAAAATGAAGAGGTGCTGTGCTAACTCTTGAACTTTGAATTTCCAACTGTCAGGTTCTTAGAATATAACCTTATAGTGAGAGACCAAAAGATAAAGTAGCAGCAATCATTAAGACCAAAGTAGGTGCGGTAAAAAAAAAGTTAGTAATGCCTTGAGGGGAGAGCTACCTTGATGCGTTCTTTCCCACCCACTAGAGATACACTTGCTAGGAAACTGGACCCTCCCCCTAGGGAGGGACACCTAGTCATGGTCAATGTTCTGGGAACCTTCCTATAGCCAATTGATTAAAAATGTAGCATCTTGACCAATAGATGCTTGCCAGGCAGGAATTGCCCCTGCCTTGGGCATGCTGGGATGGACCAGAATCTATATATCACCCAACTAACCTGGGTGCAGCGCTCAGCTCCCACTCCTTTGGCGGTGGGGCTGTGTAGGCCCAAGCTGCAGCTTGTAATTTACAATAAAAAGACCCTCATATATTTTGCAACAGAGTCGATTCCTGTAGATCTTTTGGGGGCTCCCGAACTGGGTATAACAATAGTTCTCCTGAAGTGCCTGCATTTTCAACTGTACATAAGACATTGAAGACATGGCATGTATGCTTGTGGGTGCTCGCATTCCACTTAACATTCACCACAGTCCTGTCCAAAAGCCCCCCACCCCATCATAGGAGCTGCCCAGGCTCTAAACCTATCTATCACATTTCGGCCCCACATCTAGCCACTCACGTTGTATTATAGGTGTCTCGTAGACAAAAAAAAAAAAAAAAAAAAAAAATCTGTTTTATCTAGTACGACTGTGAACATCCTGACGACAGAGCACTGAACTCATGATGAAATGTCCCAGACATGGATGTGAACTACGGACCGGGAGAATTCCTAAAACTGAACACTTCTTGGCCAGGGAACTACAAACAATCTCAGAGTGCATTGTTTCGGCTGTGAGCTTTTGTGAGGACTACAAACATGGCGAGCCTCAGAGCAAGGACTTCTGGGATTGTTTGTAGTCACATAGCCAGATCTCACCCTTCTGCTTTACCCAGTCGCTGAAGCGGAAATACAACTCCCAGAATGCTGTGCGCACTGCCTACACCATCACACCATCCCACGCCAACTTCCGTCTCCTTTCTTCGCTGGCAGCTTTGCAGGGACCCAGAAGTGTCCCCTGAAGCCCTTTCCTGTCGCCACAGCGCACACAGCGTTTTCCCCGGTCCTTGGTGTTCTGTAAATGTCCCCGCCTCATGCCCCTAGTTGTTTTTAGGATCACTAGCCTTTCTGAGCCGATTTGTGACGTCATCACCCCGCCCCCTGGCACCGGAAGTAAATACAGCGGGCTGCTGGAAGCCACTTGTGTGCAGGAAAAATGTACACTTTGAATTCTCCTGGTCAGACGCAGTCCAGCTGGTCCCTGGTCCCTAGAGAAGGGATCCTGAGGTCCCTACCCCCTTTTAAAAATTAAGTTCGAGTCTCCCAGTCAAAGCAGGGCTTGTATTAGTTAGGCAGAAATGCTCCGAGGCAGATAACAAATCTTTTTAAAGATTAAAAAAAAGAAAGAAGAAGAAGCCAAAGGCTGAAGCGATTGCTTAGAGGTTAACAGTGCTGGCCGCGCTTGCAGAGGTTCTGAGTTCAATTATCAGCAAGCACGTGTTGGCTTACACTCATCTGTAATGAGATCTGGTTCATAGGCATAATGCTGTACCATGGATGGATGGATGAAAGGACGGATGGATGAATCTAAAAAAAAAAAAAAAAAAAAAAAAAAAGCGGACCTTTGTCATCACAACAGCCAGGGCTCTGTGATGCAGAGAATCCCTCTTTTACCGAGGTGCTGGGTTCCATTCCCAGCGACCACACGGTGGCGCTCGAACCGTCTGTCAAGGGATGTGGTGCCCTCGTGTCAGTTACTAAATAACTTTATATACATGATGGGTTTAATACTATGTATTTATTTTAATTTAATAAGAACAGGCCAATGAAAGTCTTGAAAGCAGGCCTCCTCCTTGAGCCCTGTGGGGTCGGAACACGGAGGACTCTGTGCTAGGTCAAAGCAGGGCCTGGGGCCACCCACCCTGTGTCCATTCTCCCTTGCTCTCCCCAACCGATGGTAAGATTCTGTTATTGAGGACAACACCTCCACAAGTCTTTGGACACAAAGAATCCTCGATGCTTCTTACCTAGAACCTTTACCCCCTATGGACTACTGTTAAAGATAATGGAACATACGCTGCGTGCCACTGGAAGAGAAAAGCACACACCAACCCAGCCATGTACCCTTTACTCTCCAGTGGTGACCTGTCTAAAAGATTTGCCGGTGTGCTTGTGGCACAAATGTCAACTAATATCTAGTTGGGTTTCAGGAGGCCCACTCCAGGAGAAGGAACGTTGATCCAATACTGCTTGGGTGGCCAGGAACCTGAGTCTACACAGGCCAGGGATTTTAAGAGAAATCTAAACGTTTCAGTTGTGCTAAAGGAGCACAGTCATACTCACAGATCGGTGCCTTGCTCAGCCATCATCGGAAACTTCCTCCTGCAGTAGATGGGAACAATTAAAGATACCCACGTCCAGTCAATGTTCAGAGAGTGAGAAGCCTTAGACATAGGCATTCCATCCTAAATGAGATGTCTCCAGGTAACTCCCACCCCTAAGGGCTCAAGGAACACTGTGTGCTCAGTGTAAGCGCCAGAGGGGATGAAGGACAGGAAGGTAACAAGACCTTGTAAGCACAGGAGCAACCCTAACTCGCAAGCTAGCTTTTCTACCACTTTCCCCTATCAGGGCTACCTCGCCAGTCCACAGGGGAAGAGGATGACTTCAATCCTGATACAACTTGATATGCTGTTGTGGGTGGGTGGGTACGGGAGAAGGAGGATCCCCTGCTCTGAGGATCCAGGTGAGGGGTAATATTGGAAAAAGGGAGGGTAGGCCTGGGAGGAGAGGAGGGAAGGGTCTAAGACAGGGATGAAAAATGAATAAATAAAAGTTTAAAAATAAAAATAAGAAATAAGGGGGCTGGAGAGACTTCACAGAGCTTAAGAGCTCCGGCTTCCCTTCCAACAATCCTGAGTTCAATTCCCAGCACCCACATAGTGGCTTGCAACCATCTATAGTGAGGTCTGGTGCCCTCGTCTGGCGTGCAGGTGTACATGCAGGCAAAATACTGTAAATATAATAAACAAGCCACTCTGAGGCTCTGTTCATGATTCATTTGGGTTGTGTGTGTGGGGGAGAGACAGAGAGAGATAAAGACAGAGAGACAGAGACAGAATATTACTATGTGCATGTGTGAATATTACTCTAATTTTGGAACACTGCTGTGGTTGCTGGTATCAGTCACCTGTCTGTCCTCTTCATCTGCTCTTGGATTCCACTTGTCTGTGGAGTTTGGTGTGAGTGTCTCCCCTGTGTTGACAGTTGCACACCCTGAAGCTGACTACCCAACTCATCATGGGAATGAGAATTCCCACAAAGGAAATGTGTTGACAGAGTCTGACTGACCAATCAGAAC
This sequence comes from Meriones psammophilus, assembly GCA_036365155.1. NCBI lineage: Eukaryota > Metazoa > Chordata > Mammalia > Rodentia > Muridae > Meriones > Meriones psammophilus. The sequence goes on along the minus strand of JAEOAE010004096.1, from coordinate 49,703 downwards.
TGGAGTGATGTGGAGATGTTAGTGTGTCCAGAGCCTAATAACAATTTGTCTTGGGCCATCTTTAGCCCCCATTAATCATTCCTTGCCAGCCTCTATGTTGGACTTAGTGTCCTAGGACTGGTGAATAGCTGTAGGAGCATGCTACAAGCGTCTGGCAGGACCAATGTTAAGAATTTCACCTGATGGCATTGGAGTCCCATAGCTGAGTTTTCTATGCTTTGCCATAACCCGCTTTTCTAAGATCTAACTGAAGAGCATTTATGGCTGTTCTGATAGTATAAATATTTCATGGGACTGCCTCCACATTGGAACATGGAATTTGGAGTGAACCGAATCTATGTCCCCGGGCCATGGCAATTGTCATGTTCAACAAGGACACAACTCCTGCTTCCTACTGTGTCCTGGGACACCCAGTTGTCTTGTCACTGCGTAGTGTCCACTGTGACTTTTCTGGCTAGAGCTTTCCTGACTGATCTACAGAAGCCAGGCTCCTGACATCCAGTGTACTGGTATTCTGCAGTGTCTTAGCCAATTCCTTGACTGACCCCCATAGCATCAAGGGCAAGGTCACAGTAGCTGCAGAGATTTATGGGAACCCAGAAATTTCAGTGACTGCCTTCTAGACTTACAGTCAATATTGTGAGAGGATTTCTAACAATATTCCACAACACTGAGGATGAGATCGTGGATGCCTTTCATAGTTCCAGGGCTGGCTCGGGGTTTAAAAGCACTTGTTCTTGCAAAGGACCTGGTGTGTTTCCCACCTGGTAGCTCAACCCATCTTTAACTCCAGTTCCAGGGGATTCAGCTCCCTCTTCTGGCCTCTTCAGGCACCAGGCATCCACACATCCACATGGTACACAGGTAGACCTATTCACATATGCAAAACACTCATACACATAAAAACAACAACAACAAAAAAAAGATGGGTTTTACACTACTTAGGAGAGGGAAAAAAATACAACCCTCCATTAGTAAGTAAATCTAGTTCATCGCACCCACAGCCCCAGCCATAAATTTACATAATCCCAGTTTAAATATGTCCAGTTTAAATTATCCTGTTCAGCCTGGGCCCAGTCAGTCCCTGCTCACTGAAAAAGGAATCCTGAGGTCCCTGGCCCCTTATCTTTTAGAGAGTGCACTTGCCCAGTCAAAACATGGTTGGTCTCAGGAAGGTAGACAGAGATTATAAATCATTTTTTAAAGATAATAACAAAAGCCAGGTGTGGTGTAACACACCTGTGACCGTCAGTGGAGCAAGCAGAGCAAGAAGATCTGTGTGAGTTCCAGGTCATCTGAGTTTTCAAAGCCATTCCAGGACATGCAAGGCCACACATAGAAATCCTGTCTTCAAAAACAGGGGCTTTTACCCCCTGTCAGCTCTTCACACTCACATGTCTTGACAGGTCCTAAGTCACATAGTATGATTTCACCCGGGCTATAAGAAAGTCCTGCCAAGCAGGGTGGCACACACCTTTAATCCCAGCACTCAGGAGGCAGAGGCAGGTGGATCTCTGTGAGTTCAAGGCCAGCCTGATCTAAAAAAAGAGGCCTGGACATCCAGGATTACACAGAGAAACCCTGTCTCAGAAAAACAAAATAATAATAGTAATATACAATTAAAACAAAAAATCAGAACCAGGCCTGCTGGCACAGTGCAGGGTTTTGTTCACAAGGAAGGCACCCAGTAGAGTTTATAGGAAAAATAGTGGATGGAAGAAAGACTTGAAACTTCATTTTATTTAAATTTTTAAATGTCCATTACAGGAAATTCTTAATGTGTTGAAAAAAAAAAAAAAAAAGAAGGCAGGAGAAACTATAGAAGTCCCATGGGACATGGCTTGTTGAGAGTCACAAGGTTCTATTTTTATTTTGTAAAGAGAACAAGTGAACACCTTCTACTGAAGAAGAATCTTGTGAAACACTGGAGGAAATATCCTGCACATCAAGACCACATTATCATGGTGCTTCTCAGCTGCATCTCTTAAAAAATGTGTTTTTCTGGTTGTGATGTTGATTGAATATTTACCTTTAAAAGACACATATGTTCATGTGTGTGTGTGTGTCCTTGCAGGATATAAGAGAACAGTGGATCCCCTGGAGTTGGCATTACAGTTGGTTAGGGGTTGCCTGACATGGCAGAGGGATACATTTTAATATCTTATTAAGTGTGTAAGATACACTAAACATATCAAATTTGGAAATCTTCAAAGTTGATAATCCCCACAAACAGATACATGTACCATCACTTTCAGTGTTCTCACTTTAGTGGCCCAGGCCTAGAACCCCAGCAGAAGGCTGAGACAGGAGGATCACAAGTTCAAGGTTGGTATCCCCACCTCCTCCATGAAAAGGTGCAATTTACGTATCCATCCATTTAGATCAGCTAAGGCAGCATACAACCTCCTAGTGGTCATGAGTAAGAAACATCATCCTGAAAACACACCATATAGTGACATTTCAGATGAACTTGACAGTATTCATTCAAACTTATGTGTGATCATAGTAAAGAATCATTAAGATATTTGTTAAGCATCTTTTCATTTTCTTCCTTGAAAAACAATGTCTCCTTCCTTATATGTTCATAACACATTCATTTATGTTTTAGAAAATTTAAGCAACGTGAAGTAAAGAAAAGTGGGACCAGTGCTAAAGAGGTAGCTCAGATGTTAAGAGCATTGGCTGCTCTTGTAAATGTCCTGAGTTCAATTACCAGCAACCACATAGTGGCTCACAACCACCTATAGTGAGATCTCATGCCCTCCTATGGCTTGCAGTGGTATATGCAGGCAGAATACTGTGAGATAAATAAATAAATAAATCAGAAGGAAGGAAGGAAGGAAGGAAGGAAGGAAGGAAGGAAGAAAGAAAGAAAGAAAGAAAGAAAGAAAGAAAGAAAGCCATGAACAAATTAATACCATAAATTCCTTCTTAAAAATGTTCTTGGATGAGGCTGGAGAGGTGGCTCAGAGGTTAAGAGCACTACTCACTATTCTGCCAAAGAATCTTCATGAGTTCAATTCCCAGCAACCACATGGTGGCTCACAACCACTGAGATCTAGTGTGCAGGTAGAATGTTGTGTAAACAGTAAAAAAAAAATCTTTAAAAAGTTTTGGAAATGTGAATCACTAACCCTCGTTCCTTCAGCACACTGTAACCCTAAGGGAGGTGCTCATGTCCTTCAAGCCTCACTGGCCAATCAGGACCTTGGGACCATCCCTCCAGTCAGAGGAAGAGGCGGGTTCTTCCGGGCACCATGCTTGAATGTTCGCTCTGTAGCTGATAGGGATTGAATAGTTGGTTGTCCTGTGGTCTGAGCGCAGCTGCTGTGTGCTGTGAGGGGATTTCAGGCGAGTTTCAAAAGTCGCAACATGGTGAGTGTGTGGCCACTGCCCCAACCTGGTGGAGCAGGAGGCTGAACCGCAGGACCTGGATTTCGGTTCCTTCCGGGGCCTGGCAGGCAGAGAGAGATCCCTTGCCCTAGCCATGAACGAAGCAGGGGCATCAGAATGTCTTAACTGTATTGGGATTGGGTTGGAAGCTGAGAAAACTTACTACCAGAACAGAAGGTTAAAATGAAAGTTTTATTTTCTGAGCTCAGGGAGGCAGCCAGTTCAGGATCAGAACGGTGCCCCAGGGTGAGCTTTATTGTATATTTAAACGGTTAAATCAACAAGGAGAGGGCCCCCTTGGAAAGAATCGTGGTAATCCAATCAAATTTTCACTTTGTGCGTTAAGCAAGGGAGTTTCTTTTGGAGGCTCTTTTGATCAAGGACACCTGGGCTCAAGGCCTTTAAATGTTTTCCAAGACATTCGGTCTGGAATCTAATGCCTCTAATTTATGTCCCTTGACATTAGTTCCAGAGCTCAAGGTGATAAGGGAACAAAGAATTGTGTCCTCTATCTGTTAGTAAGTGAGGGCTTTGTAAGCGATATAGTGTTTATAATTTAAGGCACCTAGGTTAAGGTAACAGCAAGTTTAACCAGTTAACTGATAATTAGGAAAATGTTTCAGTGTGTTCAGTGGAAAACGTTGCTGCCACTTGGGACTGTAAAGTTAGATTTATCTTGCTAGTAAAATGGAAGAGCTGCTTGGTGAAGGTTGGGCTCCTGAGGCCACCTCTTACACACTATGTGTATGCATGTTTTGTGGAAGTTGTAAATAACATATGTATTGAGAAGCACTTCACTGTAAAGCTGTGATGTTATTGTATAGAACTGTTGATGTAAGAGATTCGTCGGTGCTTAGGTGACAGGATGTCACACCAAGTATAATTTAGCTTAGGGCTGTTTCAAAACACCCCATGGATGAGTAGCATGCCAACCCCACCTGTTAGAGATTAGGATGCTAGGAAACATGTTTGCTCAAGAGGATAGTCAACAAATTTGTCTCCAGCCCTAACCAAGGAGACAGCATTGATTCATAGCAACCATTTGCCCATCTTCATGTCAAAGAAGAGGCATATAACAAGATGCTTAATTTCCATTGTGGACTCACAGCCATGACTAAAGCCTGGTGGGCCATAAAGTTGCACTTCCTGAGAAAAGCATAGATCTGTCACATGGGCAAGACAATGGTGAAAACCAGCTGAACAGAGAAAACACTGTTGTGTTACGGGCTGCCCTGATTAAACATAGCTTTCCCTGAGGTCCTCATGTATGGAGAATGTCCTAACTTCTCACACTCTTCAAATATGTTTGAAAGAGCCAGTACAACCTGTGGCCTAGGCCTTGGGAGATTTCCCCAAGATTCTGAGCTATTAAAATAAGCCAGTGTTCCTTTTCTAAAACCACGAATAGGGTAAGCTGCAGGGCTAGGACATTTGAGGAGGGCTTGCTTTAGATTCTGAGAACCCAACTCTTTTCAACACATGGAGATATACTCTCATCAGTTCCAAAGTCAATTATTGATGTCTTTTAGATTTGTTTGTCTCTAAGTGCATTACTGCTCTAATCACTCATGTGTTGTTCTTCCCTGATGTTTCCATGTCATTGGGAATGTCTTTCCATTTTTCTCAAGTGCTGTTGATTATTTTTTTCTGTATAGAGCAATGTCTCCTATAGCCCAGGCTTGCCTTATTCTATGTTATCAAGAATTGCTTTGAACACCCTATCCCACATCTGCTGCACAGTGCTGGGCAAACAGTCCTAAAACTCCTTCCACGTTGGGCCTTGACCAGTCAGTGAAGAAGAGAAACAGGCCAGTAAATGAGTGTCCTCCTCTCTCTGGCTCTTATTCTGCTTACAAATGAAGAAGGGCTTTTGCAAGAATTTAGCTGTATGTCTTATTCTGCCTCCCAAATTCTGGGTTTAAAGTTTTACTTATTTATTTGTTTATTTTTTGTTTATTTTAGTTACAAACTTTTTGTTTTAGATGTGTTTGTCATCTAAAGAGGTCAAAAGAATTCATGGTGTCCTGTGGAGGTGAATCAGCTGCTGTGAGCCACCCTAAGTGGATATTATGAATCAAACTTAGCTTTATTTTTGAAATAGCCGGAAGTGTTCTTTTCCAATGATCCATTCCTTTAGCCCTCTCATTTTTTTTAACTTTTAATTGATATAAATAAATTTGGGGAATTTGACAATGTAGCTCAATGGTAGAAAGCATGTTCAGCATGAATGAGACCAAAGATTTCATCCTCAATGCTGTAAAAAAAAAAAAAAAAAGAGCTTGTGTAGTTTTGCTTTTCCTTTTCAGACAGGACATCATGGCACTGATTATGAGCATAAACACACTAGCCAAAGATGCTCATGAACTTCCTACTCCCCCACGTGTACCTCCTAAATGCTTTTATTACAGGCAATGCTACCATGTCAAGTTTTATGTGGTGTTGGGCTTGAACCCACAGCTTCATGAATGCTAGGCAAGCACTGTACCAACTAAGCATAATCCCCTCCCATTTTTTTCTGTGAAGTCACAGAAAAGAAATCTCATTGCATTTTCTAAAATCTCTTTAATTCGTAGTATGCTTTGCATCCTGCCTCCTGTGGGACAGACTGTTCACTGTGCTCCAGGTTGAATAATAGGCTATGCAGCTATCCACCTTGATTCCAGGAGAAAGAGGAACAGTGCCTGCCTACTGAGTGCTGGAAGACAGTGGGTAGGCTAGGGGAGGAAAGGCACAAATTATACTGAAATACAAATCTCTGCAGATCTGGAAAATGGTCCTGAAATGTAAGCCTGGGCTAGAAATTGTTGTACCTTTTTCATTCAGTCCACTCTAACCCAAAGGGAGGTACTCGTGTCACTCAAGACTCACTGGTCAATCAGGATCTTCAGGCCATCCCTACAGTCAGAGGAAGAGGTGGGTTCTTCTGGGTGCTACCCTGCCTGCTCACAGTTTAGCAGAGCAGGCTTGAGTGGTTGATGTGAGTGCAGCTGTTGTGTGCTGTGAGGGGATTTCAGCTGGGTTCCAAAGTCACAACATGGTGTGTGTCCCCAACCTGATGGAACCAGAGGCTGAACAGCAGGACCTGCATATAGAGTCCTTCCTGGGGCTGGGTGGGAACTGGCATTGAGAGGCAGCCACGAGAGAGATCCCTTGTACTAGCCATGAATGCAGTGGAGGCATCTGAATATCTTCACTATATTTGGGTTCACGGTCAAGGGTGAAAAAACTCACATCAGGAACAGAAGGTTAAAATGAAAGCTTCTCTTTTCTAAGCTTAGAGAGGCAGCCGGTTCTGGATCTGAACGGTCCTAGAAGGTAAACTTTATTGTATATTTAAAGGATTACATCCACAAGTTGAGGGGCCCTTGGTGAGTGTTGGGGTCATCCAATTAAATTTTAACATTATGGGTTAAGCAAAGGCATTTCTGTCAGAGGCTGCACTGATCCAGAACACCTGAGCTCTAGACCTTTCACTGTTTTCCAAGGCATCCGGGCTGGAATCCATGGCCTTAATTTATCCCCTTAGATATTTGGTCTAGAGCTCAAGTTGATCAGGGAAAAAAGAAGGTGGTCCTCTGTCCATAGTAAGTGAGCTCTTTGCAGGTGATGTAGTTTTACAATTTAGGTGCCTCAGTTAAGGTAACAGCAACTTTAACGAGTTCACGGATACTTAGGAAAATGTTACAAGGGGCCAGGTGGGAGAGAGCTCTGTAAGGTTGGGAATGTGAAGTTAGTTACATTCTACCTTGCTACCAAAATGGGGGAGAAGGCTGGCCTCTGGAGGTTGCCTCCTTACACACTATGGGGCTACATATTCACAGCATTTGCAGCAGGGACTTCAACATAGAAATATCCTTGGGAGGACACAAACTTGGAGAGGCCTAGTTTCCTTAGTATCTTCTCAATGTTTGGAACTTGACATTTGGCATGTAGGTGTAATATTCATTTGGACATAATCTTGTGGATGTTGAAAATACATATGTGTTCATAGCACTTCATTAGAAAGCTGTGTTGTAAACAGTTAGCATTTTTGATTTAAAGGATTTACCAGTGTATAGGCGATGGTAAGTCATACACCATGTTGACTTTAGCTAAGGACTGCTTTAAAACACAAGGAGAGCAACAGACAAAAAAATTTGAACACATGGAACTTCCCAGAGACTCATATTCCAACTAAGGACTATTCATGGAGATAACCTAGAACCCCTGCACAGATGGAGCCCATGGCAGTTCAGTGTCCAAGTGGGTTACATAGTAATGGAAAGAGGGACTGCCTCTGACATAATCTGATTGGCCTGCTCTTTGATCACCTCCCCCTGAGGGGGGAGCAGCCTTACCAGGCCACAGTAGAGGACAATGCAGCCACTTTTGATGAGAACTGATAGACTAAGATCAGAAAGGAGAGGAGAACCTCCCCTATCAGTGGACTTGCGGAGTGGCATGCATGCAGAAAGGGGAGGGAGGGTGGGATCGGGAGGGGAGGAGGGAGGGATTTATAGGGGGATACAAAATGAATAAAGTGTAATTAATAAAAAAATCCCATAGCTTACATTCCCACCAGCAATGGAGGCAGGTTCCCTTTTCTGTACATCCTCTCCAGTGTGTGTTGTCACTTGAGTTTTTAATCTTAGCAATTCTAATCAGTGCAAGGTGAAATCCCAGGACCGTTTTGGTTTGTATTTCTCTGATGACTAAAGATGTTGAGCATTTCTTATGTGTTTTTCTGCCATTCAGTGTTCCTGTATTGAGAATTCTCTGTTTAGCTATGTACACCATTTTTTTAATTGGATTACTTGGTTTGCTGGTGTTTAAGTTCTTATGTTCTTCATATATTCTTGATATTAGCCTTCTGAATTTTTAAATTTGGCAGAGTATATTCTGTTTCTCAGGATGTCATATGTTTACCACATCTGAGTGTTCAGAGATATTGCATTCCAGGTGCATGGCATTCTTACTACCTATCTGTTTTGAAGTTTTTAAATGAATGAATATGAATATTTTACCTGTATGCATGAATATGCCACCTTTTGTGTGCCTCACGGTAGTTAGAAGTAGTCCTCAGGTTATTCATGAGATGACCGCAGAGCTTCTGAAGTTCAAGTAATGGATAGTTGTGAGCCCCATGTAAATACTGGCAATTGTGTTCAATTATTTTCCAGACCAGAAGGAGCTCTTTACTGCTGACCCATTTGTTCTGCCTTATGTTGTTCAACACCTGAATTGCTAATATTTCATTTGTCCAGTTACAACTTTTTAAACATGCATATCTTTTTAGTAAGATTTTATTAACATTATAGTTTAAACTGGCACCCTTCAGGTTTTTAGAAGGTCAATACAGAGCTAAGGTGGATTTATACTTCTTTGTAGGGGATTCAGGAAAATCCCCTGAGTTCTTAAATTCTTTTTTGTTTATTAGAGTGATTATTGCAGTGGATTTAGGGCCTTAATATGTATGTATGCCTGTCCTAGGAAAAAATAACCATAAATCAGGCTGGAATCCAGTTCAGTGAGATACACCTGTTTTTGCCTTCAAAATCCTGTTTTGCTAGGATTAAATGCATGAGGCAACACTCCCAGCTTGCGCATCAATTTTTGTAGTTTGTAATTGTTCATACAAGTTCTTGGATGTGTGTTCAGTACTTTTCTTCTGTTGGTTACCTCTCTCTTTTTCTGTGAATTGGCATTTCTCTTGCCAGGCCATATCCTATGCAAAAGCTGAAGAAAATACAGAGGTGAACCTTATTATTAATTTTCATTCTAAAATGACTTAGTAATTTCATTAGTACTTCTGTATCAGGAAATAACTTGAGGAAGCACGAGACTTGTGAATATATTTTTCATGATATATATAGTTACAGTGATGCCACTGTCATGGTTTCTGTTGTACACATGTATGGAATATTTTAGGATGCACTGACCTATGATGATGTGCATGTGAACTTCACTCGGGAAGAGTGGGCTTTGCTGGATCCTTCCCAGAAGAGTCTCTACAAAGATGTGATGCTAGAGACATACTGGAACCTGTTTGCTATAGGTAAGACTACTAATTTACTTCACTTTCTAAAACAATGGGGCAACTGTTGTTGTTTTTTTTGAGGTAATTCTGTAATTTTAACTGTAATGAAGGAAGAATAAGCTGATTAACTCAGGCATCATTCTGCAGTTCACAGAGGATAGTAACTTTATATTTGTGGGATTTCTTATAATAGATCATACATTTTCTGTTATACATTTTAGGTTACAATTGGGAACACCATAATATTGAAGAACCTCGTCAAAGTTCTGGAGGACTTGAAAGGTAATCTTCATGTGCAAACGGATGCAAATATGTATTTTCACAATGCCTCTGAAGAAATGTTAATGTGTCCCAGAAGTTTTAAAGAAAAGCAACAGTGTAAAAAACACTACTTTAAGTATATTGATGATTATTAAATTCTCACAAATCCAAATATCTCAGTGCCAGGTATATGAATTGTGTTTGCAAGGCATTCCTCTAAGAAAGCAGAAAAGGGAACAATGGATTAACAGATATCAGCCATTAGAATCATAGGTACATCAGAGCTATGCTGTAGGACTCCAAATCTATTATCTCATGCCACTCAGACATTGCAAAATGAATATGCATTGAATAGGTGATAGGTTATGTCCAACAATCTTTTAATAAGCAAATAGTCCACAGTAAAGCTGGTGATACTCATTCATGTACTTGCTAGTAAGAGGGGCAGTTTGTAAGAGTGAAGAATGTTGTTGTGGAGAAACCTTAATCCCTAAAGCACATGTCCATGAGTAACAGAATGTCAAACTGTGAATGTGGTAATCTTTCACCTAGTATTTTTCTTTTGATAGGTATATCATTTGTCAGAATAATTGCAACCCACATGAGCATAAGGATACTGAATGAAGCAACATATTTCTCTCTTTGAATAAAGTTGAAAAATATGTAGCAATCCCCACTTTGAGTACAATTTCTGACTGTGATACAAGATTAGTTACTTTATTATTAATTAATAATTAGTTAATAATGGTTAAATTACTATTAAATAGTAAAAAAATCACTGTTCAACCTGTAGGCATGGGGTTCTTGTAGGTCATGAACATCACATGCTTGTAGAGACTTTTCTTAGTGCAAATCTGGTGAAGTTCGCATTTGCAACATCATAGGTCACTACATTCTAAAATATCCAATACATCTATACAATAAAAAATTGGATAATGAGAACACTGTGAATCTATATTTCATTTTAGTTAAATAATTAATTGTTAATAAGTTAATTGTAAATGTATATCACATTCACAAAATCTGTTCTACCTGGGGGATTACTAATACGTTAAACTAATATAATTAACTACCTTTTCAACTTCATTGGGAATACATCTACGATCTTACACTGTGGAAAATCCCTGGAAGTACTATGAATGTGGAATTTCTTCTGTTAGTCCTGGTTCACTTTACTAATGTAATATGACTCACTCTATAGAAAAATCTATTAATGCAAATCAGTATCATATAGCACTGAGTTCTTCCAAATAAAGATATGTAAAATCCTCATAGTAAAGTACACTATAATGTGAGCCATGTAATTAATGTTCTCACCATCACAGGTATCTTCAAAGAAACAAAACATTCCATAATGAAGGGGAAAACGACGAATGTGAACAAAGTGATAAAACCATAAGATTTGATTTTTCTTTACAGTTAGACAAATTATAAAATTAACTCATACAGATAAGAACATTTATCACTTTATTAAATATGGAAGAGCTTACACATGTACCAATTGTTTTTGCAGGCATGAAAGAACACATATTGGAGAGAAACTGGCCCAGGCCAGTATATATAGTCTTCCCTGTAGCTCCAGAAATTCAGAGCCATGGAACCAGCAATTATTTGCTAAGGTATTTACTACTTTGTGTTTTCCAATGTTCTGTTTCCAAGGCAGCATAGGGTCAGATTCCTGTTAGTCATTAATGAATGGAACTCTGCTGAGGGAGACTGTAGTTAGGGCTAGTTGAAATGAATCTTTTTGGTCCTGCATATAAGTGGTTGTGGCTTTATTCTGAGCTAGACTCGTCAGGGGCTATTCTGAAGTTAGAATAGCTCAGTATAGCTTTCATCTAAGAACTGCAAACACAGTGTTTATAATTAACTTTTCTGTGATGTTTTCTACATTAGTGTTCTCTCTCCTTAGCATGTGTGAGAACTTTGACAATTATAAATCCTTTCAGATTATACATTATTGTCTAGAAGATAGATTTGCTTTCTAAAAGTCTGTGTGCTTATGGGGCTAGACTTTCAGTCTTCTTTCCCTATTGGAATTTCTCAAAGTTTAACCTGGAACCTGAACCTAAAAGAGATTTATGGGTGACAACATACATGGAATGTAAAATCTGTTGTGGTCAGTTCCTCTTTAAGCAGTATACAGAGTTGAATACATTCTATCTTTGAAGAGGTTTTTCTTCATTAAACTCTTAGATGTAGGAAGTGATTTCTCCCTGTGAAAGATGTAAATTCTAGAACGGCTGCAGCTCAAGGCTTCTAGAAAAATGTTTCTGAGTCAAGTTCTTCTACATTGACTCAGATGACCTTGATCCCAGTCTGTTACTCCTCAGGACAATGACCTTGCCATCTTGATTATGGTAAATAAAACTTTCAGTTAAAGGGCAGTACCACCACTGAGTTTGAAAATTACTTATTGGGGTCATATAGTCAACTCTCCATTACAATCACAGGAAAAAATATGCATGTAGAGCTCAGCTTCTGATTTCAGCTGAGAATAGGAGGACTGGCTTATTATGCACATCACAGGCAGAAATAGATTAAGCCAACAACTGCTGATGTCACCATTTTAAAAAAGGTTCTGATCATGATTTTGTTATTTCACCGCATGTATGAATTAATGTCAGATAAATGAAGACAAACCAGATTGGTGGGTGTACAATTTGGAGAGAATAGCTCGATCCAACATATATTGAATATCCAACTGGAGGACTGTCTTTTGCAGATATGTCTAATCCACTTACACATTTATGCCAGTCCTGAGGGTTGAGACAAAGGCCGTTCACTGTAGCTGTGTATGTCAGGTTACAGAACTAAGCAACATCACAATTGAGGGAAGGTCACACAGTATCTTATGAATGCCATTACCTCTGCCAGGAATTTGCCTGAGCTTTTTCCATGTCACTATACCTATGGTCTATTGCTTTTTTAATTATATTTATCTTTTTTAAAAAGTCAGTTATTGATTTCTATTATATTTGATTGTCTCTAAATGCATCACTGCCCTTATCTCTTGTTATCCTCAGTGATTCTGTATCATTGGGAATGTCTTTCCATTTTTCTCAAGTGCTGTTGATTATTTATTTCTGTATAGAGAAATGTCTCCTATATCCCAGGCTTGCTTCATGCCATGACATGGAGAATTTCTTTGAAAACCCAATCCTACCCCTGCTGCCCTGTGCTGGGAAAAGAGTTCTAAAACTTCTTACAGGCTGGACCTTGACTGATCAGTGAAAAAGAAAAACACAGTAGTGAATGAGTGTCCTCCAGTCTCTCTGTCTCTTATTGGGCTTACAAATGAAGAAGGACTTGTGCAAGAATTGGCCTCTATGACCAGATTTTAAACTGGTATAGTCACAGCACAGAAAGTGATGGAAGAGAAAGAGATGGACAGCTTTTTTTTGCATGGAGAGTAGTTGACATTAGCTGTTTGTAGTGAGGTAACCAATGTTATGATGATCAATTCTCAGACCAGCATACCATGGTACGCCTATGGGGAGTAGGATTCAGGAGTAGGATTCAGCATTATCTTCTGGGAAGTCCTGCGTGTTCATTTCTTCAGGAAGCTGGGGTCTAGATGGGTCAAAATCATCAACAGTGTATAGCCCTCTCAGAAGACAATAAGTGATTTTTATGGTGGTGCCCCTGATGAGGAGGAATGCCAAATGATCAGGCTGAGCTGATGTCTATATATTCAGTTGGGAAACTTCTCATTTAAGAGGCAAGGCATGGGATCTTGAAGAATCAGAAGTACAGGGTTCTGAGGTTGGGTATAGGCCAGACACATAAGACAAACACAAGTGAGGGGTTTAGGAGGACATTAATGCAGGGAATGGAAGTACAGATGGGAGGGTTTCTGGGACACTGCTGGTGGATTGGTGGAGGACACACATGGTGAAGGGCAGTTCTATAGATTGGTGTATGGGAAGCCAAGGTTCTGAGACAGGAGTCCTTTGAAAGATGTCTAGGGATCCTGATCCTGTGTTGGGAATTGTGAAGAGGAGACATGAGGTTCTAGAAGCCCTGAGAGGGATGTGGAGGGAGATTGCAAAAGTAGGTGGGATGAGGACAGAGTACCAGCGTCCAGAGCTGGGAATGCCTTGTCCATACTTTTAGCATGGTTGTGGAGGTGAGGTGACCCCATCTCATGCCCTAAGCTTGGCTTCCCCTGCAGTGCCTGGCAGCACTTGATGCCTCCAGGAGAAGAGGCCATCTGGAGCAGGTTTACCTGCATCAAGAGCGCCACAATCACAGAGCAGAGCTTCCCTGTCCTTTTACTGCTTCTCCAATGCCCATGGTCACATCTGTGCAACCCATGCAGGCCAGGCTGTCTCTGTAGGCTTCCTGGGGCCAGAAACCATTGACAGGTCTGCAGGTGCCATTTCACCCACTGAAGGGAGCAGCTGCCCTCCCCCATCCCAAGGAGATTCAATCAATTTGCCACCCCCTTAGAGGTTCACCACAGAAGACTGATAAGAGTCCTGGCCATTTGATATGTGACCTATGAGGCTGGGACCTGGTTAGGGGATTCTTACCCAATAATGAGAGGTCCTGAGATGTCCATTATTTTTACTTCAGTCTCAGCCCTGGCAACTGTTGAGATGGGAGAAGGTGTGCTGTGAAGAAGATTGTCATCTAAGCAGCCAGTGATACTGGTGGAAGGTGGGCTCTTGTGGTATTTGACCAATGGAGTCATGAGAGTGGGAATGAGGTTGAAGTCCTGGGCAGTGAGACTTAAGACCAGCGTCTGAATGAAATGGAGGAGGAGCTACTGGAGGGGCATGTTCCAGTGTAAGGATAGGCTGGATCAGACAAAGGTGGGGTTTCTGGCTTGGTTCTTAGAATGGGTATGACCAGAAAGAGCATCTTCAGAGCCCAGGTCTGGACCAAGGGAAGGGTGGTTAAGTTAGGTCTTAAGCCTCCACGTTGGGTGAATCTGGCATTAAAATTCGGACTGCATCCTCCACCTGTTCCAACTGTTACCTGTCTTGGGGCAGAGTAGGGTGGGGAGGGCAGGTGTGTGCATGTGTCAGGTCTTGAGAGGTCAAGAGCCACACATGTGAAAGCTACTTGTAAAAACTTGAAGAAAGAGTGAATGGGCCCATGATAGCTTTGTTGCCCCTTCCTTTTTCTTTCCCTTTCCTTTTATTTATTTATTTATTTATTTATTTATTTGTTTATTTATTTGTTTATTTATTTTTTTTTTTTTTTTAGATAGGATCTCCTATCGATCAGGATGACTTCAAACTTTTCCATGTAACAGAGGGTGACTTTGAATTCCAGATCCTCCCTCCTCACCTCCCTTTCCCCATCATGGCCAGACCCTAAATTCTTTAATAAGTGAGGGAAAAGACCATGTTTGGGCCATCAGTGACAGCCAGCATGACTCATAAAATAGATTATTCTAGGATATGGGGATGGGACTTGGACAGGGTGGGCAGGGTGGGATGTATAATAGAAGCAAAGGTGAGATCATAGATACAACAGGCATGGTGATTCCCCTCTGGGGGAGACTGCTGAGTGCTGGAGGGCAGCCTGATTCATAGAAAGAGTTCTAGACCATTCTAGGTAAAATAAAGCTCAGTACAGTAGCTGTAGCTAGGGAGACAGGAAGAAAAACAAGGTCTATTATATAGTTAGGGGTTCTCTTTCATTTTGTGAGTAACAGTTGACATTCATGTGGCCTTATTTTTTTAATTTATGTTTGACATTGGGTCTCAACACAGCCCAGGCTGACCTCCAACTCACAGCACAGCCTAGGCTGGCATCAAACTCTGGATTTTCCTACCTCATATTTCAGAGTACAGAGAATCCTGGAGTGTATTACTGAGCTTACACATACTCTTTCCCTTTACATGGTACCTACTAAAATTCTGAAGCTGTCAAGAAAATCTAAACTATTACTAAAATTTCATGTGATAAAAATTCAATTAACTTCTCCTGCCATCCATATTCCTCTATTTCTTTACCCCATTAAAAATATGTTCTTCTATAGCCACTTTATATGCTGGCTTCTGTTGAACATCAACATGAATTGGGTCTCCTGTTGAGGCTGTAGCTCAGTTGGTAGAGTGACTACCTAACATGGATGAAGCCCTGGGTTTTATCCTCAGTACTTTTGTAAGAGAGAGATGGTAGTAAACACATGTAGTCTCCAGCACAGGAGAGGTGAAGGCAGAAGGACAGAAGTTCAAGGTTATCCTCAGCTATATAGAGTTTGCAGCCAGCCTAAGTTACATGGAACTATTCCTCAGAAGGGGAGGAGCACCTGACCAGGTGGGTAAGGAGTAAAGATTGATACTTGCTCTTGGACAGGACTGGAGTTTGCTTCCCAGCACCCATATCTCATGACTCATGTCGACCTGCAACTCCAGGTTTAGGATATCTGATGCCTCTATTGGCCTTTAATGCAATGAAATTATTTTGAAAAACAATTTAAATTTTCATATTTATTTTTTATTTTTTTTGTTTTTTTCAGAACACGGTCTCATTATGTAATCCTGTCTGTCCTAGAATTACTCTGTAGACCAGGCTGGACTTGAACTCACAGGTATCAGCCTGCTTCAGCTGTCATTAAAGACTTTATTTATTTGTTAGTTAGTTAGTTTGTTTGTTTTAGTTTTGTTCTTGTGTTTGTCATCTGATGAGGCCAGAAGAAGTCATGGGATCCTGTGGAGGTGGACCAGCTGCTGTGAGCCACCCTAAGTGGATACTGTGAATCAAACTTAGGTATTTTTTAAATAGCAGGGAGTGTTTTTATCCATTGAGCCATTCCTTTAGCTCTCTCAGTTTTTTTTTTTTTTTTTGTTTTGTTTTTTAATTTCAATTGACATAAGTACATTTGGGGAATTGGAGGATGTAGCTCAATGGTAGTAAGCATGTGAAAAATGTATGAGAGAAATGATTTCATCCTCAATGCTGCAAAAAAAGCCATGTTTTTTGTTTTTTTTTTTCTTTTTTTTTTGTTTCCTTTTCAGACAGGACCTGAGGATAGTCATAAAATCACTAGCCAAGGATATTTTTAAACTTCTGATTCTCCCACGTGTACCTCCTAAGTGCTTTGATGATAAACAATGCCACCATGTCAAATTTTATGTGGTGTTGGACTTGAACCCACAGTTTCATGAATGCAAGGAAAGCACTGTACCAACTGAATCACTACACCAGTCAATTTTTTTTCTCTGATTTCATAGAAAAAAATTCCCATTGCATTTTCTAAAATTTCTCTTTAATTATTAATAGTCTTGTCAGCCTTCCACCTGTGGGACCGATTGTTCACTCTACGGCAGGTTGAATAATGGGCTGAGCACCTATCCACCTTAATTCTGGGAGGAAGAGGAGAAACATACCTACTTAGTGCTGGATGACAGAGGGTAAGCTAGGGAAAGACAGGCAGAAATGATGATGAAGTACAAATCTCTGCAGATCTGAAATAGTTCTGGCCCTGAAATGGAAGCCTGGGACAGGAATCACTAAGCCTTGTTCCTTCAGTATACTCTAATCCCAAGGGAGGTGCTCATGTCACTCAAGACTCACTGGCTAATCAGGACATTGAAGCCATTCCTCCAGTCAGAGGAAGAGGCGGGCTTTTCTGGGCACCATGCTTCCTGTTTGCTCTGTAGCCGAGCATGTTTTGAATAGTTGGTGTCCTGTGGTTTGAGTGTAGCTGCTGTGGGCTTTGAGGGAATTTTAGAGTTCCAAAGTCGCAACATAATGAGTGTGTGTTTGCTGCCCCCAATCTGGGTTGGAGCAGGAGACTGAATAGCGGGAGCTGCTGTGTAGGGTCCTTCCTGGGGCTGGGTGGGAACCCACAGCCAGAAGCAACCATGGGAGAGATCCCTTTCCTAGCCAAGAACGCAGCAAGGGCATCTGAATATCTTCACTATATTGGTTCGGGGTGGAGAAAACTCACTTCAGGAAGAGAACGTTAAAATGAAAGCTTTATTTTCTGAGCCCAGGGAGGTGGCCAGTTCAGGATCTGAATGGTGCCCCAGGGTAAGCTTTATTTGTTAATAAAGGGTTAAATCCACAAGGAGAGGGACCCTTGGTGAGTGCTGGGATCATCCAATCAAATTTTAAAATTGTGGGTTAAGCAAGGGAGTTTCTGTTGGAGTCTGCACTGATCCAGGACACCTGTCCACAAATCCTTTAACTGTTTTCCCAGACATTTGGTCTGGAATCCAAGGTGATTAATTTAAATACTTAGTTATTTGTTCTGGAGTCCATGGTGATAAGGGAACAAAGAAATGGGTCCTCTGTTTATTAGTAAGTGAGGGCTTTGTAGGTGATATATTTTTACAATTTAGGCATCTCTATTAAGGTAACAGCAAGTTTAACCAGTTAACAGATAATTAAGAAAATGTTTCAAGGGGCTGACTGGGAGACGGCTCTGTAAGTGTGGGACTATGATGCTAGTTTAACATTGCTAGCAAAATGAGGTAGCAAAGTATAAGAGTTTCTTGGAGTAGGCTGGGCTCTGGAGACTGCCTCTTTACACACTCTGGGGCTGCATGTGCACAAAGTATTTGTAATAGGGGCATGAACATAGAAATATACTTGGCAGGATGCCAAACTTGGAGAGGCCTACTTTCTTTAGTATCTTTTAAAAGTTTTGCTGTTGGTATTTGACATGTAAGTATAAAATTCTTTAAGAATTGTGGAGGTTGTAAATAACATCTATGTTGAATAGATATCAGTAGAAACCTGTTATGGAAATGAGTAGAATTGTTGATATAATGGATTTACGAGTGCTTACGAGCTGCAAGTCACACCAACTATAAGTTTGGTAAGGGATGTTTTAAATCATCCCATAGATAAGTATCATGCCAACACGGCCTGTTAAGAGGTTAGGATGCTAGGAAACATGCTTGCCTAGGAGGATTGTCGACAGATTTGTCTCCAACCATAACCAAGAGGACAGCCCTGATTAGTAGCAACTATTTTCCTATATCCACGTCAGAGAAGAAACATCTATCAAGCTGCTCAATGGGGCATTACAGAATCACAGCCAACATTAAAGCCTGGTATGCCATAAAGTTGCAGTTTTATTCTTGAGAAAAGCATAATTTTGTCACATGGGCAAGATATCTGAGGACAGCCATTTGAACAGGAAAAACACTGCTGTGTTGAAGGCTGGCCTGATCAAACACAGCTCTCCTAGGGGTGGGGTGGTGTTGTACCACAGCAGAATTTTAAAAATTACTCATTTGAGTCATGTAATGAGCTCTCTATTTTTGTAAGCAGTGGAAAGACAGCTTGGAAAAATGATGGTCAAGTTTCTAGACGTTTTCAACATTGCTTTGTAAATTCATTTTTTTTTTTTGTAATAAAATGAATTTACACATCAGTTAGAAACTATTGTTAAGGAAAGACTGTACATCAACCTTCAGCAATATTTGGTTAACATCCTTTAAACTTTCCACAAATAACAACCACAATGATGTGACTTAAGGAACTCAATTCCAACATATAAAAGGAGTTTTTGAGCTGCAAATGTGTCTCACATATGCAGGCTATATTTGATGTGGCAGGAAATAGACATAAAATTAATTTTTAATTTTGTTTTCTTTATGGGAATGAGTGGGGGTGAGTTTGTCTTAAATCACAAGGTGAAGGGGGAAACTGCAGTGCCATAGACATTTCTAATGACCTCCATTTACAAAGAGCTCTAGCGCATGGAAACTCTGTTCAAAAAAAAAAAAAAAAAAAATCAGTTGTATCCAGAGGTTTATTTGAACAGGATAGTGTTTACTTGAATTATTTTTGTGAGAGTTTTGACATTTGTGTTTATTTCTACATGTATAAAATCATAGATAACATTGGACTACTTCACATTTTTCGTGGCTGAGTTCAAGTAGGTACCTTGATGAAAACTTAACTATATTGTTGGAATTTTGTTCTTGGCATTTTTTCTGCCTTGCTTTATTCTTTCACAAATAATTGTGTACAATCTTCATTGTTGTGGCTGTACAGTAAATACAGAAGTCATTTTTTTCTATGTGTAATATGCCTTCTTAATCATAACGAGAATTGTGAGTTGTTTTCACAGGGTGATTTCATTTAACAGAATGCCAACATAAAATGGCTGGTTGCCACTAACCATAAAGCATGAATTGACTGAACCTTAGCACCTGACATATATCTTTCTATTGGACAGCTTTGTCTTCATTCCATTCCCCTAGCAGTTGAAGTGGGGGCTGTCTGTGACATGAACAGATTCGACTGCTTTTGGATCACTTTCCCCTAACTAGGCTGCCTTTTCTGGCCTGAGTGGAAGCAGATACACTTAGTTTTCATGCAGCTTGATGGACTGAGGAGAGTTAATATGTAGAGGGTCCCCTTTTCTGAGAAGAATGGGACAAGGAATCTTGGAAGGAGGATGGTATCAGGAGTAGAGGAAGTATGGAACTGCAAGCAGGATGTAAAGCAAAATAAATAAATAAACTAATGAGAAAAATGGCTGTTTTTTGTGTATGTGAGAGATTCTGTTGATTGATGGTTTCTGTGGAAGGCTCTTCCATTGATGGTGGCAAAATTCCTAAGCAAATGACCCTGGGATGGATAAGAGAACTAGCTGAGCGTGAGACAATGTAGAAACAAGAGAACAGGCCATGAAACAACATTTGCCATGGTTTTTGCCTTGGGTTTTTTGAAGCCATATTCTTTAGGCCTTTTGAAGACCTATCTTTATGTAATCAATCTGTCTACAAAATTATAAGTAGGATGTATTCTCCTATGATAGATTATACTGGTGTCTTATATGACTATGAGTTGATTAACTAATAATTTAACAAGCATTACTTGTCATTCTCATGGATTTATTTGCACTGACAATATGGACATGAGGAAATCCTTTTAGGGGGCCCAAAGAAAATTAGAAAAAAAAATCACTGATTAAGCAAGCATTATCATCTGTTTTCTAGTCTTTGAATGTTGAGGAATTTCAGGCTTAATAAAAGTCCTGTTTGGAATAGCCTAAAATGCTGGACCAAGTGAAATTAGGACACAGGTCGCATTTTAGAAACCAGCTAGTAGCTGACCTTCTGCAGCTTCATTTCCAAAGAATCTGATGGCCCCTTCTGGCATCTGAAGGTACTGTGCAAAGACACATGCAAAACATTCATATAAATTAAAATAAAGCTTAATAAAATGGAATTTGCTGCAGTGATGTCATAGCCCTGAGAGAGACTGCAGCTAGGGCTAGTTGAAATGAACTCATTTTGGTCTTGCATATAAGCAGTTGTGGTATTGTTGTGAGCCAGCCTCCTCAGAGGCAAAAGCCACTATATTCTGAAGTTAGAATAGCTCAGTATAGCTTTCATCAAAGATCTGCAAACACAGTGCTCATAGTTAACTTTTCTGTGATGTTTTCTGCATGAGTATTCTCTCTCCTTTTTATATGTGGGAATCTTGACAATCATAAACCCTTTAAATCTATCTTCTAGATTATATATTGTGCTCTAGAAGACAGATTTGCTCAGTAGAATTTTGTCTGATTTCAGGACTATACTTTCAGTCTTCTGTCCCTATTGGAATTAGTCAAAGTTTAACCTGGAATCTGAACCTGAAAGAGACTTAAGGGTGACAGCATATGTGGAATGCAAAATCTGTTGTAGTCAGTTCCTCTTTGAGCAGTATACATACTTGAATGCATTCTGTCTTTGAAGACGTTTTCTATATTAAAGTCTTAGATGTAGGGAGTGATTTTTTTTCCTGTGAAGGATGTTAATTCTAGAACATCTGCAACCCAAAGCTTTTAGAAAAATGTTTCTGAGTCAGCTTCTTCTACGTTGACTCATTTGACCTTGATACAATATGTTGCTGTTCAGTGCAATGATCTTGTTATCTTGATTAAGGTAAATAAAATTTCAGTTATAGGGAAGTACCACCACTGAGTTTTAAAATTACCCATTAGATTCATATAGTTAACCTTCCATTGCAGTAGCAGAAAAGAAAATGCACTTGGAGCTCAGCTTTTGACTTCAGACCAGAATAGGAGGACTCACTTATTGTGCACTTAATGGGGAGAAATAGGATATATAAATAGCTGCTAGTGTCACCATTGTGAAAAAAAGGATCTCATCATGATCTTACTATTTTACAGCACATATGAATTAGTGTCAGATAAATGAAGACAAAACGGGTTGGTAGGTGTGCAATTTGGGGAGGATAGCTTGATGCAATGAATATTAAATATCCAACTAGATGACTGTCTTTTCCAGATATGTCTTAACCACTTACACATTTATGTCAGTCCTGAGGGTTGAGGCACACGCCATTCACTGTAGCTGTATGTGTCAGGTTACAGATCTCAACAAGCATCATTGTGCTTGTGGGAAGGGCACACAGTATCTTGTGAATGCTATTAACTCTGCCAGGAAATTGCCTGATCTTTTTTCAAGTCACTATAGCTATGGTCATTTTTTTCAATTATATTTATCTTTTTAAAAAGTGGATTATTGAGTTCTATTAAATTTGATTGTCTCGAAATGCACCACTGCTCTATTATCTTATGTGTTGTTATTCCTGAGGTTTCCATGTCATTGGGAATGTTTTTACATTTGTTCAAGTGCTGTTGATTGTTACTTCTGTATACAGCTATGCCTCCTATAGCCCTGGCTTGCCTCCTGCCATGATATTGAGAGTTGCTTTGAACACCCTATCCTACCTCTGCTGTACAATTCTGGGAAAACAGTCCTAAAATTCTTTCCATGTTGGAACTTGACTGGTGAGTGAAAAAGAAAAACAGGTCTGTGAATTGAGTGTCCTCCAGTCTCTCTGGGTCATAGTGCGCTTACTAAGTGAAGGCCTTATGCAAGAATTGAGCTCTATGACCAAATTTTAAGCTGATATAATCATAACAGAGAAAGTGATAGGCAAGAAAGAGGGAACAGCTTTCCTGCTTTGACAGTAGTTGACATTAGCAATGTGTAGTGAGGTAACCAATTTTATGATGATCAACAGTTCTCAGGCCCACACACAAGGGTATGTGGGGGGATGGGCGTTAACTTTATCTTTTGGGAGGTCCTGGGTGTCCATTTCTTCTGGAAGCTGTTATCTAAATGGGTCAAAATCAGCAGCAGTCTATATTCTTCTCAGAAGACAAGATGTGATTTTTATAGGGGATGCCCTTGACCATCAGGAATGCCAAAAGAGCAGGCTGAATTGATATTTATGGATGCAGTTGGAAATCTTCTCATTTTAGAGGTGAGGCATGGGTTTTTCAGGGAGTCAGAAGTAAAGGTTCTTATATTGGGTCCAGGCCAGACACATAAGGTTAACCCAAATGAGGGGTTTAGGAGGACATGAAGGCAAGGGAAGTGCAGACAGTAGGGTGTGTGGTACCCTGCTGGTGTATTGGAGGGGGACACACATGGTGGAGGGCAGGACTCCCAATTGATAGATGGGAAGCCCTGGACGGGTTCTTAGAGAGGAGTTCTGGGGAAGTTGTACAGGGACCCTGATCCTGTGTGGGGAGCCGGGAAGAGTCAGGAGGTCCTAGATGCTCTGAGAGGGACCTGTAGAGATACTGAAAAAGTAGTATGAGGAGACCTGAGTTCCAGGGTCCAGAGTTGGGAATACTTTGTTAATGATGTTAGCATGTTTTTGGAGGTGAGGCAATGCCAGGCCATGTTCCTAGCTGGGATTCTCCACAGTGCCCTAGAGCACTTGATGCCTCCAGAAGAAAAGGCCATCTGAGACAGGTCTGCCTGCATGGAGAGTGCCACCATCTCAGTGTCAGGCTTCACTGTACTGCTTCTCCAATATCTGCAGTCACACCTATACAACCTCTGCAGCCTGGGCCCTGTCTTTAAGCTTCCTGGATCCAGAGGACATTGATAGCTCCCCAGCTGCCATTTCTCCCACTAATGGGAGCCACTGCCCCAATCCACTGCAATCACATTCAATTAATTCATTGCCCCTTAGTTCCAATAGAAAAGACTGACAAGAGAACAAACCAATCTATATGTGACCCACAAGGCAGGGCCCAGGCTAGGGGATTCCTACACAGTCATGAGAGGACCAGAGATGTCTATTATTTTCTGCTCCAAACTTGGCCCTGTCCCTTGGCCCTGGGAAGAGGTGCACTGTGAAGAAGATTGACATAGAAACAGCCAGTGATACTGGTGGAAGGAGGGCTCTTGTGGTATTTGACCAACGGAGTCATGAGAATGAGAATGAGGTTGGTGTCCTGGGAAGTGGGACTTGAGGCCAGGGACTAAATGAAATGTAGGAGGAGCTAGTTGAATGTGCATGTCCCAGTGCAAGTATAGGCGAGATCAGATAAGGGAGGGGCTTTTGGCTTGGGTCTTAGAAGGCATGACAAAATAGAACATCATTGGAGTTCAGGCCTGTGCCATGGCAGTGTGGTTAGGTCAGGTCTGTTGTGAGAATCTGACAACAAAACTATGATTTCATCATCCACCTATCCCAACTGTTAAATGTCTTGAGGCAGAGTTGTGTGGGGGGGTAGATGTGTGTGTTATGTGTCAGGTCTTTGTGGTCAACAGTCATGAACATTATAGCTGCTCATAAAAGCTTGAAGAGTGAATGAATGAATGAATGAATGGGCCCGTTATGCTTTTGACTCCTCTTCCTGTTCCTTCCTCTTTCCTTTCTTTTTTTTTTTTTTTTTGAGTTTTGAGACATGCTCTGCTTTAGACCAGGATGACCTTGAACTTTTCTATGTAACAGAGGGTGACTTTGAACTCCAAATCCTTCCTCCTTCACCTCCCATTCACCACTATGGCCTACCCTAGATTCTTTTAATAAGTGAGGGCAAAGGCCATGTTTGAACCATCAGTAACAGCCAGCATGACATATAAAATTGATTATTCTAGCTTGTAGGGATGGGCCTTGGACAGGGTAGGTAGGGAGGGATGTGTCATAGAAGGAAAAGTGAGATCATAGCTTCAGCAGGAGTGATGATTCCCTCTGGGCAAGACTGCTGAGTAATTGATGGCAGAATGATTCACAGAGTTTTACATGAGTGTAGGTAAAATAAAATTCAGCACAGTAGTGAATAGCTTAAGTTAGCTTGAATGACTCCATTTTGAGAAGAGAAGCCATTTTGTGTGTACCTGTGACAGTGGGCTGAACTCAAGTTCCAGGAAAAACCATGGAATGTACAGTTGGCAGAAAACAAAGTGAACTCCCCTAGCAACAGTCAATCAAAGCAAAATGGAAAATTCCCCAATGTCCCAGATGAACTTTCAGATAGCTTAGAATAACAGTTATTGTTAAACATCAGTGGTTACCTTACTTCTCAGGTTTTACCAAATCCCATAACACCAAGGCATAGAAATCCCCTGCTTGCAGTTTTTCCCTTTAAAATCCCTGTTCACCCAGGGCTCGGGGTCCCAGTTCTCTACTGCTGTATCAGTGAAATGTGGGTGCCAAGTTCAATTGCTCTCACAGTAAGGCTCTCTTGCTTTCCCAAGGGAGTTGACTTCTGGTGGTTTCTGAGGATCTCAAGATCAGGGCATAATGGTAACTGTAGATAGAGAGACAGGAGGAAAAACAAGGATATTTATTCAGAGTAAGGAATGTCAGGATTTCTAAAGTCTGAGATCTTAACCTTTCATATAGTTGGGGGTCCTGTTTGATTGTGGGAGTAACAGTTGACATTCTTGTGGGCCTTTGATTTTTTTTTAATCAGGTATCATCATGGGAGGAAATCCTACCCTATCAGAGCACTAGTGAAAGGGAATAAAGGGAGAAAAGGGAGGGTGGGTGGCATGAGGAGGAGACGATGGAGGGGGCTGCAGCAGGGATACAAAGTGAATAGATGGTAATAAATGAATGAATAAACAAATAATTCTTTTAAATATTAAAAAAAAATAATTTATTTTGAGATAGTTTCTCTACACAGCCAAAGATGGACTTCAACTCACAGTGCAGCTGAGACTGGCATCAAACTCTGAATTTACCTACCTTGGCTTCCAGAGTATAGAGATTAGTTGTGTGTATTACTAGGGCCACACATACTCTCTCCCTCTACATTGCACACATTAAAATTCTGAAGCTGTCAAGAAAGCCCAAACTATTACTAAAATCTCATGTGATAAAAACCAATGAACTGCTCCTGCCATCCACATTCCTCTATTCCTTTATGCAGTTTTTAAAAAGATGTTCTTCTACATCCAGTTTGTGTGCTGGCTTCTGTTGAAGAGCATCAAGATGATATGGACCTCCTCCTGAGGCTGTAGCTCAGTTGGTAGAGTGACCACCTAACATGCATGAAGCCCTGGGTTTGATCCTCAGCACTTTTGTAAGAGAGATATGGTAGTAAACACCTGTAGTCCCCAGCACAAGAGAGGGGAAGGCAGAAAGAAGTTCAAGGTCATTCTCAGCTATATGGAGAGTTTGCAGCCAGCCTGGGTTACATGGAACCATGCCTCAAAAGGTGAGGAGCACCTGGCCAGATGGGTCAGGAGTTAAGATTGGTAGTTAATCTTGCATATGACCTGAGGTCACTTCCCAGCACCCACATCTCATGGTTCATGGCCACCTGTAACTCCAGCTGTAAGGTAGCCAATTTGCCTTTTGGCCTGTTAATGCACTGAAATTATTTTGAAAAACAATTAAATTATCTTATAAAATCATTTGGTTGGTTGGTTGGTTTTGGTTTTTCAAGACAGTATCTCACTATGTAGTCCTGGATGTCCTGGAATTGCTCTGTACACCAGGCTAGACTTGAACTCACAGGAATCTGCCTGCATCTGCCTCCCAAGTGCTGTTATTCAAGACTTTATTTATTTATTTGCTTGTTTGTTTGTTTGCTTTAGTTCTGTTCCTCTGTTTGTCATCTGAGGAGGCCATAAGAAGTCACAAAATACTGTGAAGGTGGACCAGTTGTTTTGAGCCCCCCTAAGTGGATACTATGAATTAAACTTAGATTTATATTTGGAATAGCAGGAAGTGTTTTATCCACTGAGCTATTTAGCTCATTTTTGCCCTCTCATTTTTTTTAATAGATTTAAGTAAATTTGGGTAATCTGGGGAGTTAACTCAATGGTAGAAAGTAGGTTAAGCATGTATGAGACCTACAATTTCATCCTCAATGCTGAAAAAAAAAAATGTTTTGTTTTGCTTTTCCTTTTCAGCCATGACCTCATTTAGCTGATGATGGTCATAAACTCACTAGCCAAGAATATGCTTAAACTTCTGATGCTCCCATATGTACTTCCTAAGTGCTTTAATTACAGGCAATGCCACCATGTCAAGTTTTATGTGGTGTTGGGCTCGAACCCACAGCTTCTTGCATGCTATGAAAGCACTGTACCAGCTGAAACACATCCCCAGCCCATTTTTTTCTGTGAAGTCACAGGAAAAAAATCTCATTGCATTTTCTAAAAATCTTTCTTTAATTCTTAATATTCTTGGCACTCTTCCACTCTGTCACCAGGTGACAGATTTTTTACTCACCTGCCAGCTGAATAATGGCCAGTGCCATTATCCACTTTGATCCAAGAGAAGGAGGGAAAGTGCCTACTGAGTGCTGGAAGACTGAGGGTAGGCTAGGGGAGGACAGAGTAAAATGATACTGAAATACGAAACTGCAGATATGGAAAAGGTGTAGCCCTGAAATGGGAGCCTGGACCTGAAATCACTAAACCTTTTTCTTTCCTCTAGTCAGAGGAAAAAGCAGGTTCTTCTGGGCATCAGGCTGCAGGTTTGCTCTGTAGCTGAGCAGGGTTTCATGGTATGTGTGCTGTGGTCTAAGCAGTTGTGTGTGCTGTGAGGGAATTTCAGCTGATTTCCAATGTCGCAACATGGTGAGTCTGTGTCCAATACTCCCAACTTGGTGGATCTGGCAGAAGAGAGAGAGCTGCTCTTTTGGGTCCTTCCTGGGGCTTGGTGGGAACATGCAACCAATAGTAGCTACGGGAACAATTCCTTGTCCTAGCCATGAACACAGCTGGGGGAATCTGAATATCTTCACAATTTTGGGTTTGGAGTCGAAGCTGAGAAAACTCACTTCAGGAACAGAAGGTGAAAATGAAAGATTTATTTTCTCAGCTCAGGGAGGCAGCCACTTTTGTATCTGAACACATCCAAGAAGGTGAGCTATACTGTATATTTAAAGGATGAAATTTACAGGTGAAGTATCCTTGGTGTCAGGGTCATCCAATCAAAATTTAATGCTGTGGATTTATCAATGGCGTTTCTGTTGGAGGCTGGTTCTGATCCAGCACAACTGGCCTCAAGGCCTTTAACTATTTACCGAGACATTTGATCTGGAATCAAAGGTCCTTATTTTATACTCTTATATATTCAGTCAGGAGTTCAAGATCATGGAACAAAGAAGTGAGTCTTCTGTCCAATAGTACATGAGGGATTTTCAGGTGATATATTTTTACAATGTAAGGCACCATGGTTAAGGCAACAGCAAGTTTAACCAGTTAACAGATAATTAGGAAAATGTTTCAAGGGGCCAGGTGGGACATGGTTCTGCAAGTTTGGGAATGTGAACTTAGTTTAACCTTTCTAGAAAAATGGGGAAGCAATGTGTAGGAGTTCCTCAGAGAAGGCTGGGTTCTGAGGCCCCCTCCTTACACATTATGGAGTTTCATGTTCACAAAGTATTTGCAGCAGAAGCTTGAACATAGAAATGTTCTTGGTAGGATGGTAACTCCAAGCAGCCTACTTTCTAGTATCTTCTCCAAGTTCTGACCTTGTCATTTAACATTTAGGTATAAGATTCATTTGGAGTTAATTTTGTGGAGGTTGAAAATAACATGTGTTGAGTAGCACTTCATTATAAAGCTGTGCTATAAAAGCATAGAATTGTTTAAGTAAGGGATTTATCAATGCTTAGGTGGCAGGAAATCACACCAAGTAGAATTTAGTTAAGGGCTAAGTAGATAAGTAGCATGCCAAGCAGGCCTGTTAGAGATTAGGATGCTAGGAAACACATGTTTGCTTAAGAGGATAGTCAACAAATTTGTCTACAGCTATAACCAAGGAGACAACCCTGATTCATACCAACCATTGGCCTAGCTCCATGTTAAAGAAAAGACATCCAGCCAGCTGCTTAATTGCCATTACAGAATCACAGCCAACATTAAAGACTGGTGTGCCATAAATTTGCAGTTTTCTTCTTGAGAAAAACTTAGCTCTGTCACATGGGGAAGACATCTGGTGAAAACCAATTGAATAGTGAAACCACTGTTGTGTGGAGGGCTGCCCTTTTCAAACAAAGCTTTTCCCAAGAGTCTCATGTATGGAGAAAAACCTAACTTCTTCTCACAGTCCTCACATATCCTTAAGCCAGTACAACCTGTGGCCTAGGCTTTTGGAGATTTCACCAAGATTCTGAGGTATTTAAAATATAGCAGTGATCCTTTTCTAAAACCAGGAATAGGGTGAGCTTCAGGGTCAGGGTATTTGATGAGGGTTTTTTTCAGATTCTGAGAACCCAGCTCTTTCCAACACATGGAGACACCCTCATCAGTTCCAAAGTCACTGTGGTCTTGGTAAATAATGTTCTTGAGATACTGTGTTCCCCTTGTGCAGTGTTGTTTTATTAGACTCCTCATAGTTTTATTCCATTGGATGAGAGTTTCTGATCAATTCATAGATGTCTACTGTTTCCTTCCATTTCTCCCCACGAAGTATACACTATGCTATTCTTAAGAAGCTTACTTTGGATAAGACATAGCTTGTGCAAAACCTATGCACCCTAGCTTTTACATTTTCTACCTTCTACTTTTCCTAAAATTTGAAACCTCTGAGACCTCTCACTTATACCCTGTCACTGAATAATGACCTGCTGCATTAAGGGAGTGTAGTACATAACTCTTTCTAGAAATGTCTTTGCTGTGTAAATCTCCCATTGTCTCAGTAGCTAGACTTGAAATCTTTAGTTCAGAAATTGTTTCCTATATAACCAGGAGCCTAAATTTATAAGAGACTTAAGGAAGACTGCATGTATGGAATGCAAAATGTGTTCAGGCTGACTTTTTTATAGCATTAACTAGAGGTAGATACATGCTACATTTAAATAATTTTTCCTTAACCATTTCATTTAGTTTATAGTACTTTCTCCCTGGGATGGATAATAAATATAGAACAGTTGCATCTTCAGCATTTTGGAAAAATATTTCTGAGACAAACTTTGTTGGCTTAGGTCACATTGATCCCAGTCTATTGCTCCCCAGAGTTTTGACCTTGCTAAATTCTTAAAGGCTGTAATACCACAGCAGAGTTTTAAAAATTATTTATTTGAGTCATATAATTATCTGTCTGTTTTTTTGTACAGTGAGAATATAGCTTGGAAAAATGAAGGTCATTTCTAGAAGTTTTAACATTGTTTTATAAATTCAATTTTTTGTGATAAATTTTACAAATATTTTGGAAACTAGTGTTAAGGAAAAATGTGGATCAAATTTCAGCAGTATTTGATTAGCATGCTTTAACCTTTTCACTAATAGCAGCCATGATGATGGGGCTTAAGACATTGAATTCCAGGCATAAAAGGAGTTTCTGAGCTGCAGAGATGTCTCAGGTGTACATGGTGTTATGTAGTTAGATGGGGCAGATTTTACATCTTGTGCTGTAATAGATGTGGTAGGAAATAGACATAAAATTACTATTTAATATTGTTTTTCTTATGGGCATCAGTGGGACTGGGTTTGCCTGCAATCACTAGGGGTCCATGAGGGGCTACAGTGCCATAGCCTACCTTTCTGTTGACCTCCATTTATGCAGAGAGTTCTAGAGCATGTGGACTCTGAAAAAAAAAAAAAAAGGTCAGTAGTACCTAGAAGGTAATTTGAACAGTGTAGTAGGTCACTTTAAGTAGTTTTCGTGGGAGTTGTGATATTTGTGTTTATTTAATTTCTATATATATACAATCATAGGTAACATTGGTCTGCTTCACATTTTTTCTTGGTTGGGTTTCCTTAGGTATCCCGATGGACATTTGACTAGATTATTTGGTTTAAGTTCTAGGAAGCTTTGTTTTATTCTTTCACAAATATTGTGCATAGTCTTCATTGTCTCTGCTGTAAAGTAAGTGCAGAAGTTATATTTTGTCTGTGTGTATAATATATGTCTTCATAATCCTGAGTATTCTCAGGTTTTTTTTTTTTTTTTCACATGGTAAATTCAGTTGGCAACATGCCATCATAAAATGACTGGTTGTCACCATCCAAAGAACATGCATAGGCTGGACCTAGGCACCCTACACACATCTACCTGATGGGCAGCTTTGTCTTCATATAAGTCACCTAACATTTGAAATGAGGGCTGTATGTGACATGGACACATTTGCCTGTTTATGGATCACTTTGCCATTGCTGGGCTGCCTTCTCTAGCCTCATTGGAGGAAGATGCACTTAGTTTGTATGCAACATGATGTGCTGAGAAGAGTTGGTATGAGGAGCCTCACCTTTCATGAGAAGAGGAGGAGGAGTAGGGGAAGAGGATGGTAGGATGATACCAGGAGGAGAGAAGGTATGGAGCTGCAAGCAAGATATAAAGTGACAAAATAAATAAACTAATGAGAAAATGGCAGGTTTCTATGTAAATGAGAGATTATGTTGACTGAAGATTTCTATTGAAGGCTCTTCAATTGAGTGTGACAATATCTCTGAGCAAGTGGCCCTGGGCTGGAAAAGAGAGCTAGCTGAGCATGGAATGATGAAGATACAAGAGCACAAGGCAGTAAACAATATTTGCCATGGTTTTTGCCTTAGTTTTCTCGAAACTTAGTTTCTATCCTAGGCTTCCACAATGATGGAGTGTGGTCTGACAGGACTAAACAAGTAAACCCATTCATTACCTGAGATGTTTTTGTTTAGAGTATTCAATCACAGCAGCACAGTAGCAGGTTAGGAAAAAGAAAATGTATGTCGAAAGTGACTTTGCTCCTGGACAGACCTGAGAATGTTCTCTTTTTAGAGGATTGTGGAAAATATCAGATCTTGAGATGGCAAAAGTCCAGAGCTTAATTGGCTCTTCCTTTAGGACCTGGAAGTTCAGAATGTTGAGTATAGTGCATACAGAGGAAGTGGATAGCCTAGGATTTCTGTGGAAAATTGACTCCATAGAAATTTAAGCTATAGGTCATTTGAGTGGTAATTTTGCCCCAAATCTGTCTTAGTCTGCTCATGTTCTAAGAAATTAAGTAAGGTAGAACTGAAAAATGGGAAATGGTTTCCTTGATGGTGATGTTTGCTTTTAAGCCTGTCTTGGATGTTAGTCAAGGCTACATTTGAAATCTTGATTCTCATGTGAGAGCCTTTGGAGTATGAGTCCAAGGATGGAAGATGTACCCACAATATGTTCTGTGTTGTCAACATATTTTACCAATGTTAATATTTAAAATGCTTAATAGAGTATATGTATATATGTTTGTATGTATTGTTTGAAGTTACATGCATCTTCATGTTGTCGTTTGTTACTATAAGGGACATCATGCTGAAGTTCTGCCTTCTAAGAGAATTATCAAGATTGCTAGATAATGTAACAACAGTGAGATTTGTTTTAAAAAAAAAAGCATGTTATATGTATGTAATGTAACTATGAGTTCTTAGGCCATTACAGATATGTGAAGACATGATGGCAATTTTGAGGATTTATTATGACCATCAGTACACAATGGTCAAGATTATGTTGCCAGTTTGCACTTTGGATTTTTTAGACAGTGTATTTTTTTTATTTTTATTCTCTTTTATTTATTACAAATTGTTCTTTTGTATCCCAGCTGCAGCCCCCTCCCTTATGCCTTCCCAATCCCACTGTCCCTCTCTCTGAGTCTATTAAATTAAAAAATATATTTTGTTTTTTGACTTTATAACCCAATGTGATCCCTCCTTCCTCTGCACTCAGTCCACCCTCAAATTACTCTCTCTCCTCCTAGAGAAGGGGAGCCCTCCTCTCCCTGTATTAACTTATCACAACACATCACCTTACATCAGGGCTGAGTATATCCTCATCTATTGAGGCCAGGCAAGACAACCCTGACAAGGGGAGGTGATGTAAAAGCAGGCAGTAGAGTTCACATTACTCCACTTCCCACTCCACCCACATGGACCAAGCTGCTCATCATACAGATAAGTTCAGTGGGCCTAGGTCCACACTATGCATATGCATGCTCCTTAGTTGATGCCTCATTTTCTGTAACCCTGCTGGGTCTGGGTTACTTGTCTCTGTTGGTCTTCTTGTGGCTTTCTATCCCCTCCAGGATCTTCAATCTTTCCCCTAGTACTTCCACAAGACCCCCCGAGTTCCACCACATGCTTAGTTGCAATTTCCAGCTTCTATCTCCATTGGCTGCTGGGTGGAGCCTCTGAGATAACAGACACGTTTAGGCTCTTCTACAAGTTCAGCAAAGCAACATTTACAGTTTCATTGGCTGGCTCTCTAGTGTAAGGTGGAACTCAGGTTGGCCCAATTATTGTTTGGACTTTCCCTCAGTCTTTATTCCATCATTATCCATAACTTCCTTATAGGCAGGGTAATTTTTGGATAGTGGGTTTTGTGGTCCAGTTGTTGTTCCCTCTCTCCACTAGTCCTGACTGGCTAGGAGGTGGTCACTTCATACTTAATTTTCCATGTCTCTCTTCTCCTGCTCCTCCATTAGGATTCTCAGCTAGAGTCACACCCAGTCACACCCAGTCACACCCAGGTCCTCTCAGGAACCTTCCCTGTCAAATGACTCCAAGGAGAAACCCACTCAGTCTCCTTTCCTGTTCTCAGCCCTCTCACCTCCTACTACAATTCTCCCCATATCTGATACCCACATTTTTTTGCCCTCTCCATTCCAACTACTGCCCAGTTCCTTCTCTTCATCCACTTCTGCTGTCCTGTTTTCTATTCTGAGTGATATCTGGCAACCTCCCATGGACCCTTCTAAGTTACTTCTAAGTAACCCTAAGAAGTTACTTAGCTTCTTTGGGTGTATGGATTGTAGTATGTTAATCCTGTACTATAGGTATAATATTCGCTTATAAGCAATGTGTTTCTTCTGTGTCAGGGTTACCTCTCTCATGATGATCTTTTCTAGCTCGATTCATTTGCCTGCAATTTCCATGATTTCTTATTTTTAATAAATGAAGATTATTCCATTGTGCAAATGTGCTAGAAGTTCTTTATCCATTCTTCACTTTCTGGCTATTATGAATAAAGCAGCTATGAACATAGTAGAAGAAACATCCTTGTTCTATAATGGAACATCTTTTGGATGTATTCCCTGGAGTGGTATAGATGGGGATTGAGGTAGAAATATTCCCAATTTTCTTGAATGCAGCAGTTTGATTACCAGGGAAGTTGTACAAGTTTTCACTCCCATCAGCCCTGGAGGAAAGTTCCCTTTTCTCCACATCCTCACCAGAATGTGTTGTCACTTGAGTTTTTATCTTAGCCATTTGAGTGGTATAAGATGGAATCTTAGAGTCGTTTTGATTTCCATTTGTCTGATGGCTAAGACTTTGATCATTTCTTTAAGTGTTTCTTAGCCCTTTGAGATTCCTCTGTTCTGACTTCTCAGTTTAGCTCTGAACCCCATTTTTAAATTTGTTTATTTGATTTGCTGGTGTTTAATTTCTTAAGTTCTTTGTATATTTTGGATATTGCCTTTCTGTCTGATGTAGGGTTGGTGTAGATATTTTCCCAGTCTGTTGACTGATGTTTTGTTCTATTGATAGTGTCTTTTGACTTATAGAAACTTTTCAGTTTCTTGAAATGCCATGTATTGTTGATCTCAGAGCCTGTGCTGCTGTTGTTCTTTTGTGTTAATTAGTTCCAGAATTTTCTCCACACTGTCTTCTATATGATTTAGAGTCTCTGGGTTTATGTCACGGTCATTGATTCCCTTGGACTTGAGTTTCTGCAGGGTGATACAAAGGGTCCATTTTTATTTTTCTACATGCAGACATCTAGTTAGAGCACCACCATTTGTTGAATATGCTGTCTTTTTTCCATTGTATGATTTTCCTTGTGTTTTGAAAGTAAAGTTCCAATAGGAGTGTGGTTTTATTTCTGTGTTCTTATTCCAATTGGACAGGGTTTTCTGCTATCAAGAGTATTTTATTTTTCCATTTGAAGTTAATGTTTGCTCTTTCAAGGTTTGTAAAGAATTATGTTGGAATATTGTTGGGAAATGGATTGAACCTGGAGACTCCATATTTTAAGAATGCTGTTTTAGAAAAAGGGGATAAAGGGTGTGTTTGGGAGGGGAGAAGGATGTGCGCTACAGGAGGGGATATGAAGTGAATAAATTGTAATTAATAAAATATTTTAAAAAGAATGCTGTTTTTCTATGTTAATCCTTTCTATCCATGAGTTTGGGAGATCTTTCCATCTTTTGATATTTTCTTCAGTTTCTTTCTTTAAAGACTTCAAATTCTAGTCATACAGGACTTTCATTTCATGTTGTTTGTAGCTACTGTTCAGGGTGTTTTTTTTTTTTTTTCAAATTTCATTCTCAGCCCTTTTTTTATTTTTATACAGAAGGACTGATGAAATTATTAGTGAGTTGTGTTCCCAGCCATTTTGTGGAAAGTGTATATCAACTGTAGGAATTCTCTGGTAGAATTTCTTTGGTCACCTAGGTATACTAGTAAATCATCTGTGAATAATGATACTTTGAATTTTTCCTTTCCAATTTGTATCTCCTTGATAACCTTCAGTGGTCTTATTGCTTTACTAGGACTTAAGGAGTATATTGAAGAGATATGGAGAAGGGAGGCATCCTTGTCCTGCACCTCATATGAGTGGAATTTCTTTAAGTTTCTCTCCAAATAATTTGATGTTAGCCTTCAAAGTGAATAAATTGCTTTTTCCTGCATTTATTATATTAAGTATGTGCCTGTATCCTTATATGCCTGATTTCTCCAAGTCTTTTAACATGAAGGGGTGTTAGATTTTGTCAAAAGCTTTTTCTCATTTAATGAGATGATCATGTGATCTTGATCTTTCAGTTTGTTTATATTATGGATTACATTGATGTATTTTCATATGTTGAACCATCCTTGTATCCCTGAGATGAAGCCAATTTTTTCATCGTTTATATCTTTGAGGTGTTCTTGGATTTGTTTTGCGAGTATTTCATTGAATATATTTGTGTTTCAAACAGCTAATAGCTGTCACGTGGGTGCTGGGAATTTAGCTGGAAGAACAGACAGTGTTCTTAACCACTGAAACATACCTCCATCCCCCATGTTGCTTATTTATGATTAACATTTAAATTGCTAATATTTTCATCTCTCCTTTTGTAATTGTTCAAACATACATTTCATTTTAAAAAGATCACATTAATATTACAGTATAAAATGAGCCACTTCAGGTTTCTAGACATGTATGCAAAACTGGAGTGAATGTATAACTCTTTGTCGAAACATGAGAAAGATCTTTAAGGTTTTTTATCTCGTTTTTTTGATTATTTTTTATTAATTAATATTATTAATTAATATTATTCAGGATTTTATTATGTACCCCTGAGTGTCCTGGAACTTATTACAAAGAGCAGTCTACCATCCACCTCTGTGGAATACACCAGCCTCTGTTTCCTGAGTGATTTTGGAATTAAAGTCATCAGAAAATACACCCAGCCTGCCCATTCTTATAATAGTCATGAATCGTTTATACTATTTCTCTCATGTGGGCTCAGTACTGCTGATCTGTTTACTCTCTCTCTGTCTCTCTCTATCTATCTTTTAATTGACATTTCTCTTGCAAGGCTATATCCTACTAAAAGGATGCAGAAATTAGAGAGGTTCACCTAGAGGTGAACCTAATTTCTTTGAGTTTACTCCTAAAAATAGTTGGTGATTACATTTCAACTTGTGTGTCAGAAAATAAGTAGAACAACCAGAATACATTGAAAATATTGTAAATGAAGGATACATTTCCAGTATTCTAAGTATCATGCTTTCTGTTGTACGTGTGTGGATATTTTAGACAGCATTGACCTACAATGATGGGCATGTGAATTTCACTCGAGAAGAGTGGGCTTTGCTGGATCCATCCCAGAGTAATCTCTACAAAGATGTAATGCTGGAGACCTACAAGAACCTCACTGCTATAGGTAGGACAGTGAATTTTCTTTACTTTTTAAAATATGGGGAAAACTCTTTATTCATTATTGAAGTGCTTCTGTAATTTCTCTTGAGGAAGAATGAAGTGAATGGTTCTTTGATTGACCACAGATCACAACTTAAATTTTGTCTTATTTCCAATAATAAATCATACATTTTCTATTACTGTATTTTAGGCTACAATTGGGAAAGTCATAATATAGAAGAGCATTTTCAAAATTCTAGAAGACATGCAAGGTAATTTTCATTGTAAGGTGATATGAATATTGTTTTGAGAAATTTTTAATATGTTCTGGAAGTTTGAAAAAGAAGGGACAGTGTAAATGAACTGTTTTAAGTGTATTTATTGATGATGACTAACTTGTTACTAAACCATGTCCCTCCATGTTAGGTATTTGATGTTTGTTTGCAAGGCACTCATCTAAGAAAGAATGCAAGGAAATCATACTTACGCAAGATCAATATTTAAATTGTTTACTCATTAGCACTATGAGGTAAAACTTGCAATTTGTTTAGTCTCCTACAACTCGTATATTGCCAAATGTATTCACAGTAAATAGGTTATGAAAGTATATCCAAAACATTATACTAATCAACTCATCCATAATAAAATGGGGTTATATGCTTGTAGAAATATGCCTAGGTTTTGTGAGAAGGGCAGTTTTTTAGAGTCAAGAATGTTGTTGTGCAAAAAAACATAATCCCTACAGCACATGACTGTGATGAACAAAAATCAAATGTGTGAATGCATCATGAAATCATGTTATTTATTATTATTCTTTTAATAATTAGTTATATCATCATGTATCAAAATGAGTACAAGTCATTTTAATATATGTATATTGAAAGAAACAATGTACCACCCAGAACAACTAAAAGGTATAGTACTCCCCATTTTGTGTAGATGTTTAAAAATTGATACCAATTACGCTTTATATGGGCTATTTAGAGCTGCCAGCAGTACAAATAATGACACAGAGGCATTAAGCTTTAATATTTTAAAGCTTAGGCAATTTAACTGGGCAGATTCTGAACACCTTTTTTTCCCTAACACAAACCTAGCACAGTGTCCCTATGCATGGTAAGTTCTACCTCTTTGTTCATGTTCATGTCTATCTGTTAACCTCACTGTCATGCTGGTGAGTGGCCTGTCATTTTCTTTCTTCTTCCCAGCAACCCTCTCTCACTCAGAAGTTCTGTCCTCCATTTTGTGCCCTGCTATCACTTATTAGCTCTTTCTTATTTCCAATAGATAAGTAAGGAAGGACAAATGTTTACAAAATATAGGACAGGTGATTGGCCATTGAACTAAAAATACTATGTTTTTGTCAGTACTTAGCTGTGATTGCTGGTGCAGCAATCAGCATTCCCATATACTGACACACTTTCACACAATATGCACTAACATCAATTAACTGGCTATTTGCCTTCATTAGGAATTCTCACAAAATCACACTGCAAAAATAAGCTTTAAGAATATACAATTATTCTTTTACTCACAGTTATCTTTACATATTTAGTAAGGTTCACAGTGTGGGGAAAGTTATTAATCCAGTCAGTGTGTTAAAGCTCATAGGTATTGCAGTTTTTGACAAACATGTGGTAAAACATCTTATAGAAGAAAGTATATGATAAATGTGAGCCAGGTAACCAGGTAACAAAAGTTTTTACGATCACAGGTATTTTCAAATACGGAAAACAGCCCATAGGTAGAACACTGTGAATATAAAATAATGATGCAAACTCAAGATGTAATTCTTCTTTACCTTTAATTCAAACTGTAAAATTTTGTCATATGGACAAAAGAATTCATTAGTTTAATAATGTGGTAAAGCTGTCATATGTGCCAATTATCTTTGCAGGTATGAAAACAGTCATAGTGAAGACATACTCACTGAAGATAGTCAATATGAGTACTTAAAAGAACTTACAAATGAGAAAAACTTTATGAATGTAACCAATGCGGTAAAGCCTTTGCATCTAGCAGTAAGCGCCTGCTACATAAATGAACTCACGATCGAGAGAAACCTTATGAATGTAACCAATGTGCTAAAGGCTTTGCATGAAACAGTAATCTTGTAAATGTGGTAAAGCTGTCATATGTGCCAATTATCTTTGCAGGTATGAAAACAGTCATAGTGAAGACAAACTCACTGAAGATAGTCAATATGAAGTCTTTGTACATCACAGAAGTCCCCACACATGTAAAAGTATGAATACTGTTGAGGATCACTATGAATGTAACCAATATAGTAATGCATTAGCACACAACAATCATATCTTAAGATATAATAGGATACATATAAGAGAGAAACCTCATGAATGTAACCAATGTGGTAAAACCTATGCATCTAACAGTCATCTTCAAAGAAATAAAGGAACTCACACCGGAGAGAAACGTTATGAATGTAATCACTGTGGTAAAACCTTTGTACGTAACAGTCATCTCCTAATACATAAAAGAACTCACACCGGAGAGAAACCTTATGAGTGTAACCAATGTGGCAAAGCCTTTGTATCAAACAGTGATCTCCGAAAACATAAAAGAACTCACACTGGAGAGAAACCTTATGAATGTAACCGATGTGGAAAAGCCTTTGCACAGAACAGTCAGCTCCGAAGACATGAAAGAACTCACACTGGAGAGAAACCTTATGAATGTAACCTATGTGGAAAAGCCTTTGCACAGAACAATAGTCTGCTAGTACATAAAAGAACTCACACTGGAGAGAAACCTTATGAATGTAACCAATGTGGTAAAGCCTTTACACAGAACAGTAGTCTCCTAGTACATAAAAGAACTCACACTGGAGAGAAACCTTATGAATGTAACTAATGTGGTAAAGACTTTGCATCGAACAGTGATCTCCTAAGACATAAAAGAATTCACACTGGAGAGAAACCTTATGAATGTAACCAATGTGGTAAAGCCTTTACACAGAACAATAGTCTCCTAAGACATAAAAGAACCCACACTGGAGAGAAACCTTATGAATGTAACCAATGTGGTAAAGCCAATGCAGATAACAGTAGTTTCCAAAAACATAAAAGAACTCACACCGAGAGAAACCTTATGAATGTAATCAATGTGGTAAAACCTTTGTACATAACAGTCATCTCCTAAGACATAAAAGAACCCACACTGGAGAGAAACCTTATGAATGTAACCAATTTGGTAAGCCTTTTTCATGTAACAGTAGTCTCCTAGTACTTAAAAGGAGAAAAACTTTATGAATGTAACCAATGCGGTAAAGCCTTTGCATCTAGCAGTAAGCGCCTGCTACATAAACGAACTCACGATGGAGAGAAACCTTATGAATGTAACCAATATGCTAAAGGCTTTGCATGAAACAGTAATCTTGTAATACATAAACGAACTAACACTGGAGAGAAACCTTATGAAATCAATCACTGTGGTAAAGCCTTTGCATCAAACAGTGATCTCCTAAGACAAAAAAATTCTCACTGGAGAGAAACCTTATGAATGTTACCAATGCGGTAAAGCCTTTACAGATAACAGTGTTCTCCTAAGACATAAAAATCTTTGTTGCAAAAAAAATTCATGAATATAACTAATGTCATGAAGTCTTTTCATGTAACACTTATCTTGAACAAGAACATTTATTGGAGCGAAACACTATAAATATAACCAATGTGTCAAAAATTTTGCATGTCATAATAATCTCTATGTACATAGAAGAAGCACACTGGATATAAATGTTATGAATATAATAACTGTGATAAAGCATTTTGACATAATATTAATCTCCTATGATATAAAGAATGCATACTAGAGAGAAATATTATGAATGTAACAAAGGTAAGTCATTGCATGTAACAGTAGTCTCCTAATACAAAAAAGAACTCACACTGGAGAGAACTCTTATGGATGTAATCAATGTGTTAAAGCCTTTGTATGTAACAGTCATCTCCTAATACATAAAAGAGCTCACACTTGAGAGAAACTTTATTTATTTTTTTTTCAATGCAGTTTATTTAGGAACCTTGAACAATCATCTGACCCTGGGGAAAGCCAGCCCACTTTAAATAGCCTCTGGGCAGCCAACCTCAGTATGCCACGTGGGCAATGCAGATAGGTCCACATCCATGGAAGCAAGCCAGATCCTCAGCCTTAGCCAAATGTGGAGTTGTATGTGACAGAGAGCACTCACCATCGGGAAGGTGGAAGGCGGAAACCAGCTCCATCTTTCAGGAGCGGCATTACGCAGCTCTCTACATTCCCCCCTTTTTGTTTTGGACGCATCAGGCAAGAGTAGAGGTCTGATCTCTGATATTAGAAATAAATTGGGACTTTGTACTGATGTTCATTTAGGTGTCATCCACCCAAAGAGCATCAGACCCGTCCGATACCTTTTTCTCAGAGGCGGGACCTGGGGCATCAACCCGCATGCAATCAGACATGCTCTTCTCTGGGTCCAAGGCGGCTGACCCTGAGTGCAGTGCTTCGCCTCGCATCCTGAGCGTAATATTTTGGCTTTTTATGGTAGCCAACCATGCTTGGGGAGACTGTCCTGCTTCAATGGCTGTAAAGGCCTGAATGGTCATGGCTGCATTACGCTGTTGTGAGACTCTAATCTTGCATATATACCACAGGCACACCGAGGTGACCAACACCAGAAGGCCTGCTAACGCTCCCATGCCCGCCCATTCCTTCAGATGATTCATGGCTGCAGCAATCCATGATGATACTCCTGTGGCTAGTCCTGCGTCCACTCTGGTAGAATTTACCATGGCAATGGCCACTCTCAGCTGGTCCATCGTAGTATCGAATTCTCCAGTCCAATTACCTAAAATCTAGCTTGACAATTGTTTAGACAGATTTGCAGCACAGGGAAAGTTCTCATGTTGTATACTAGTGACACAAAGTCCAACGTACGTTCATTGACAGCCAAATTGAGCGATTTGCCATAGGGTATCAATTTGCTCCTGCACGAGGTCAAACCTCTGATTGAACACCATCAAACCTCCTTTTAGTTGAGCATTAATTCCTTTTTGTACATCTAAGGCATGAGCTACATTGGCTAAAAGGTTATTCAGGGTCTGAGCAGTCTGCCCCGTATGACTCATGGCTAATGCCCCGGTGGTAGCTCCAACAGCCGCCAATGAGATAGCAGTAACAATGGCAGCTGTAATTCCAAGATCCCTTTTCTGTCTGAAGAGAGTCATAGCGTGAGGGCATCAATGGGCAGAGGCACCCAGTGAGGCATGTGAGTAACCAGCTAGTAAATTTACTAGCATTACAGCATTGGGCGAAAAAGCAAGTATCATTACCACAATTACTTGGCTCTATCTGGCTAATAATGAATAAAAATGGGGGATGTAAACAAACAGGTGTGGGCTTATAGGAAATATTATGAGAAGCTTTAACCCCCTCGTTGGAACATCCTGCATCAGTTCTAGAACTAGCAGTGGTGGTGTCCGAGGTCTGAGTAGGTTCAGCAGACCATTGCCCCCAGGGGCGAGACGTGCTCCATGTAAATTGCCTAACTGCTTGTTTTCCTCCACTTTTGAAAGTCATTTAAGGTTCTTAAATTATTTTTTCCCTTTTTTTTAATTTTTTTTTCATCAATTACACACTATTCATTCTGCATCCCCCCATAGGCCCCTCCCTCCCCTCCCAATCCCACCCTACCACCCACCCCCCCGCATGCACGTCACTCCCCAAGTCCACCAATAGGGGAGGCCCTCCCCTCCCTTCTGATCCCAGTCCACCAGTTCACATCAAAAGCGGCTGCACTGTCCTCCACTATGGCCTGGTAAGGCTGCTCCCCCCCAGAGGGAGGCGATCAAAGAGCAGGCCAACCAGACCATGCCAGAGGCAGTTCCTCTTCACATCACCATTTAGCCCAATTGGACTCTGAAATGCCCTGGGCTACATCTGTGCAGGGGCTCTGGGTTATCTCCATGAATAGTCCTTGGTTGGAGTACGAGTCTCTGGGAAGTTCCCTGTGCTCAAACCCTCCTGTTCTGTTGCTCTCCTTGTGGAGACCCCATCCTCTCCAGCTCCTACTCTCTCCCAGTTCCTACACAAAATTCCATCCACTCTGCCCAACAGTTGCCCATCAGGCCCAGCCTCTGCCCTGATAGTCTGCAGGGCAGAGGCCCTCAGAAACCCTCTGTGGTAGGTTCCCAGGTTGTTTCCTGCTCTCCTCTTCTTCTGATGTCCATCTTCTTTGCCTTTCCGGATGGGGATTAGACATTTTAGTTAGGGTCCTCTGTCTTGCTTAGTTTCTTTATATGCACAGGTTTTAGTGGGTTTGTGCTATGCTGTATGTCTATATGAGTGAGTATATACCATGTGTGTCTTTTTGCTTCTGGGACAACTCACTCAGGATGATCCTTTCCAGATCCCACCATTTACCTACAAATTTCATGATTTCCTTATTTTTCATTGCTGAGTAATATTCCATTGTGTAGATGTACCACATTTTCTGCATCCATTCTTCGGATGAGGGGCATCTGGGCTGTTTCCAGCTTCTGGCTATTACAAATAAAGCTGCTACAAACATGGTTGAGCAAATTTCCTTTTTGTATGCTTGAGCCTCTTTTGGATATATGCCTAGGAGTGGTATGGCTGGATCTTGGGGAAGCACTATTCCTAGTTGTCTGAGAAAACGCCAGATTGATTTCCAGAGTGGCTGTACCAGTTTACATTCCCACCAGCAGTGGAGAAGGGTTCCTCTTTCTCCACAACCTCTCCAGCATGTGTTGTCACTTGAGTTTTTGATCTTGGCCATTCTCATGGGTGTAAGGTGAAATCTCAGGGTTGTTTTGATTTGCATTTCCCTAATGGCTAGTGAGGTTGAGCATTTCTTTAAGTGCTTCTCTGCCATTCGGTATTCCTCTACAGAGAATTCTCTGTTTAGCTCTGTTCCCCATTTTTTAAGTGGGTTACTTGGTTTGCTGCTTTTCAGCTTCTTTAGTTCTTTATATATATTTGATATGAGTCCTTTGTCAGATAAAGGGTTGGTGAAGATTCTT
The DNA here is from genome assembly GCA_036365155.1 of Meriones psammophilus. NCBI lineage: Eukaryota > Metazoa > Chordata > Mammalia > Rodentia > Muridae > Meriones > Meriones psammophilus. The sequence continues at coordinate 5,987 of JAEOAE010004096.1, read as the reverse complement.
TCCCAATCTGTAGGAGGTCGCTTTGTTTTGATGACAGTGTCCTTTGCTTTGCAGAAGCTTTTCAGTTTCATGAGGTCCCATTTATTGATTGTTGCTCTTAGAGCCTGTGCAGTTGGAGTTCTGTTCAGGAAGTTTTCCCCTGTACCAATGAGTTCTAGGGTATTCCCCACTTTTTTTTCAAGCCGATTTAATGTGTCTGGTTTTATGTTGAGGTCTTTGATCCACTTGGACTTCAGTTTTGTGCAGGGTGATAAGTATGGATCTATTTTCATTTTTCTACATGTACATATCCAGTTGGACCAGCACCATTTGTTGAAGATGCTATCTTTTTTCATTGTATGATTTTGGCGTCTTTGTCAAATATCAGGTGTCCATAAGTGTGTGGGTTTATTTCTGGGTCCTCTGTTCGGTTCCATTGATCCACCATTCTGTTTCTATGCCAGTACCATGCAGTTTTTAAAACTGTTGCTCTATAGTACAACTTAATATCAGGGATGGAGATACCTCCAGAAGATCTTTTATTGTAGAGGATTGTTTTAGCAATTCTGGGTTTCTTGTTATTCCATATGAAGTTGAGAATTTTTCTTTCCAAGTCTGTAAAGAATTGTGTTGGCAATTTGATGGGCATTGCATTGAATCTGTATATTGCTTTTGGTAAGATGGTCATTTTACTATGTTAATCCTACCAAGCCATGAGCATGGGAGATCTTTCCATCTTCTCATATCTTCTTCTAGTTCTTTCTTCAGAGATTTGAAATTTTTTTTCATACAAGTCTTTGACTTCCTTGGTTAGGGTTACTCCGAGGTACCTTATGTCATTTGTGGCTATTGTGAAGGGTGTTGTTTCCTAATTTCTTTCTCAGCCCTTTTGTCTTTTGTATACAGGAGGGCTACTGATTTTTTGAGTTAATTTTGTATCCGCCACTTTGCTGAAGGTGTTTATCAGCTGTAGGAGTTCCTGGTAGATTTTTTGGGTCACTCACGTATACTATCATATCATCTGCAAATAGTGATAATTTCACTTCTTCCTTTCCAATTTGTGTCCCCTTGATCTCCTTCAACTGTCTTATTGCTCTAGCAAGTACTTCCAGCACTATGTTGAAGAGATATGGAGAGAGTGGGCAGCCTTGTCTTTTCCTGATTTCAGTGGGATTGCTTTAAGTTTCTCTCCGTTCAGTTTGATGTTGGCTATAGGTTTGCTGTATATCGCCTTTACTATGTTTAGATATGTGCCTTGTATCCCTGATCTCTCAATACTTTAAACATGAATGGATGTTGGATTTTGTCAAAGGCTTTTTCAGCGTCTAGGAGATTATCATGTGGTTTTTTTCTTTCAATTTGTTAATATGGAGGATCACATTGATGGATTTCCGTATATTGAACCATCCCTGCATACCTGGGATGAAGCCTACTTGGTCACGGTGGATGATATCTTTGATGTGTTCTTGTATTCGGTTTTATAGTATTTTGTTGAGTATTTTTGCATCAATGTTCATAAGGGAGATTGGCCTGAAATTCTCTTTCTTTGTTGAGTCTTTGTGAGGTTTAGGTACCAAGGTGACTGTGGCTTCATAGAATGAGTTTGGTAATGCTCCTTCTGTTTCTATTTTGTGAAATAGTTTGAAGAGAGTTGGTGTTAGCTCTTCTTTGAATGTTTGGTAGAATTCTGCGCTGAAACCATCAGGTCCTGGGCTTTTTTGGATGGGAGACTTTCGATGACTGCTTCTATTTCCTTGGGGATATAGGACTATTTAATTGATTTACCTGGTCCTGATTTAGCTTTGGTAAGTGGAATCGGTCAAGAAAATTGTCCATTTCATTTAAATTTTCAAATTTTGTTCCGTATAGATTTTTGAAGTAAGTCCTAATGATTGCTTGGATTTCCTCAGTGTCTGTAGTTATGTCCCCCTTTTCATTTCTGATTTTGTTGATTTGGATGGTGTCTCTCTGCCTTTTAGTTAGCTTGGCTAAGGGTTTGTCTATCTTGTTGATTTTCTCAAAGAACCAGCTCTTGGTTTCATTGATTCTTTGAATTGTTTTATTTGTTTCTAATTGATTGATTTCAGCCCTGAGTTTGATTATTTCCAGCCGTCTGCTCCTTCTTGGTGTGTCTGCTTCTTCTTTTCTAGGGTTTTTAAGTGAGCCATTAAGTTGCTTGAATGAGCTGTCTCAAATTTCTTCTTGAAGGCACTTAGTGCTATGAACTTTCCTCTTAGCACTGCTTTCATTGTGTCCCACAAGTTTGGGTATGTTGTGTCTTCATTTTCATTGAGTTCTAGGAAGATTTTAATTTCTTTCTTTATTTCTTCCCTGACCCAGCTGTCTTTTAGTAGCAAGTTGTTCAGTTTCCATGTATGTGTAGGCTTTTTGCTATTTCTGTTGTTACTGAGGTCCAGCTTTATTCCATGGTGATCAGACAGGATACAAGGGATTATTTCAATCTTCCTGTATTTGTTGAGGCTTGCTTTGTGACCAACTATGTGGTCTATTTTGGAGAAGGTTCCATGAGGTGCAGAGAAGAAGGTAAATTCTTTTGTGTTTGGGTTTAAGGTTCTGTAAATGTCTGTTAGGTCCATTTGATTCATTATCTCTGTTAGAGATATTGTTTCTTTGTTTAATTTCTGTTTTGTTGATCTGTCCTTTGTTGAGAGTGGTGTGTTGAAGTCTCCTACTATTAGTGTGTGGGGATCTATATGTGTTTTAAGTTTTATCAATGTTTCTTTCACAAATGTGGGTGCCCTTGTATTTGGGGCATAGATGTTCAGGATTGTGATGTCTTCTTGGTGGAATTTTCCCTTGATGAGTATGAAGTGTCCTTCCCCATCTCTTTTGATTAATTTTGGTTGAAAGACTATTTTATCAGATATTAGAATGGCTACTCCTGCTTGCTTCTTGGGTCCATTTGCTTGAAAAGCTGTCTTCCATCCCTTTACCCTCAGGAAGTGTCTATCTTTGTGTCTTAGGTGTGTTTCTTGTATACAACAGATTGCTGGGTTTTGTTTACGCATCCATTCTGTTAGTCTGTGTCTTTTTATTGGAGAATTAAGTCCATTGATATTGAGAGAGAGTAATGACCAGTGGCTGTTAAATCCTTTCACTTTGATGTTGGCTGTGGTCATACGGTTGTGTGCTTGGTTGCTTTTTTGTTTTACTGAAGTGAGGTTATTTATTCCTTGTGTTTTCTTGAATGTAGCTAGCTTTCTTGGGTTTTATTTTCCCTTCCAGTGTCTTCTGTAGTGCTGGATTTGTTTGTAGGTATTGTTGAAATTTGTTTTTGTCATTGAATATCTTGTTTTCTCCGTCTATGAGGACTGAGAGTTTTGCAGGGTATAGTAGCCTGGGCTGACATCTGTGTTCTCTTAGGGTCTGCATGATATCTGTCCAGGCCCTTCTGGCTTTCATAGTCTCTGTTGAAAAGTCAGGTGTGATTCTAATGGGTTTGCCATTATATGTTACTTGGCCTTTTTCTCTTGCAGCTTTTAGTTTTTATTTTTCTTTGTTCTGTATACTTACAGTTTTGATTATTATGTGGCGGGAGGATTTTCTTTTCTGGTCTACTTTATTGGGTGTTCTATAGGCCTCTTGTATTCTTATTGGCCTCTCCTTTAAGTTGGGGAAATTTTCTTCAATGATTTTTTTGAAAATATTTTCTGGGCCTTGGTGCAGGGAATCTTCTTTTTCCTCTATTCCTATTATTCTTAGGTTTTGTCTTTTTATGTTGTCCTGAATTTCTTGGACCGTCTGTGTCAGGAATTTTTAGATTTATCATTTTCTTTGACAGATACATCTATTTCTTCCATTGTATCTTCCACACCTGAGATTCTTTCTTCCATTTCTTGTAGCCTATTCGTTATGCTAATCTCTGTGGTTCCTGCTTTCTTCCCTAAGTTCTTTCTCTCACAATTTCTTCCATTTGTGTTTTTTTAATTTTTCCAATTCTATCTTCAGGTCTTGGGCTATTTTGTTGGTTTCCTTCCCTGTCTGACTGTATTTTCATGTTTTTCCATCAATTCCTTCAGCTGTTTGTTTGAACAATCCACTGTTTCTTTTATTTCATTCAGTGATTTAAGCATTTCCTCTCTAAAGTCCATAGACTGTTTGGCTGCAGCTTCCTGTATTTCTTCACGGATGGCCATAATCTCCTTGTCTTTAATTTCCTCCATTTCTTTACGGATAGCCATGATCTGCTTGTTTTTATCTTCCTCTAATTCTTTTCGTATTTTATTTGTTGCCTCTGTTATCATCTGCTTGAGCATAGATGTTAGGTCGCCTCCTTGAATTTCATTTATGCTGGGGTGTCTAGGGCTATTTGCCCCTGGATAACTGGGTTCTGGAGATGCCATAATGCTCTGGCTTCTGTTGGTTGAACTTTTACGCTGTCCTCTACCCATTGGCTATCTTAGTTGTTTGAATTTAGTTTCTGGTTGTTCCTGGACTCTTGTAGTGGAGAGAATCCCTTTGGCAGGAAGATGTTTTTCCTGAAGGAAGCCTTCCCAGCTTTTTGGGTATAGTCCCTGGATGTCCGCTGTTTTTCAGGAGTTGCTACAGCTCACCTCAGGCCTAGAGACCTGGGTGGTACCTGTGGTCCTGATTAGTCAAGAGGGCTCTCCTCTCACCGGGTGAAGTCCTGGGGTCAGCTGCCCTCCTTCTGGGTTTCTTGCTGTAAATTTAGTGATCAGCTGCGGTAATCTGTGGCGGGTGAGTACTGCTGTGGTGTCTTGGGGCACTCAGTTCTGTCTGTTTGCAGTCTGCAGTCTGCTAGACTTTCCCTAGGTGGCCCCCATGGCACAGTTTCTTCCTTCTCTGTGGGGTCCTCTCGGACAGAGGTTCCCAGTCCCTGTTGTACTGGGGCACACAGCTTGTCTGTACCGCTGAGGTGCATGCAAAGCTCTCTGCGCTGCAGGTGCTTGGCTGTGCTGGCGGCAGAGACCTTCCTGGGAAAGACTGGGTGACCTGCGATCAGACCCGCAACCCCTGCTTCCCGTGGGGTCCCCGGCGACTGGGACTCCCAGTCTCAGGTACCCTTGTGCCCACGGGATCAGCCTGGGAAAGTTCTCCGTGTGGTCCTCTCGGACAGAAGTACTGTGTACTGGGTCGCACAGCTTGTCTGTAAAAGCTCTCTGCTCGCGGCAGGAGTTCGGCTGTGATGGCGGCAGATTTTCCAGGGAGAGACTGGGTGACCTGCGATCAGATCCGCAACCCTGCTTCCCCGTGGGGTCCCCCCGCGACTAGGACTCCCAGTCTCAGGTACCCTTGTGCCCACGGATCAGCCTGGGAGAGTGGCTGGGACCCGCCGCGCTGCGGCTCCAGCCCGAGACCCAAAGCCCGCGTTACCCGGGATTTCTTCCGGGTTCTGGCTGGGTAGCCGTGAGTGGACCCGACCGATTCCCACGCCGTGGGAGCCTCCCCTCACCTGGGAAACACGATCGATGTAGTTTCAGGGTCCGGAGTTCAGTCTCCTGGCCTCTGCCCGGAAAGTGCTGCCCTGCTGCTCAGACGCGCTGTTTTCCCGGCGCCGCCATCTTGGCTCCCCCCCCACAAGACAATTCTTAAAGAAATAATTCAAATGGCTGAGAAACATTTAAAGATATGTGCAAGATCGATAGTCACCAGGAAAATGGAAACAAAAAGTAGTTTGAGGTGTGGTCTAAAGAGAGTCACAATGGCTAAGAATATTCAGGCCATTGCTGGTAGGAGTACAATAATGTTTAGCCACTAAGGACATATTTATGGCTTTTCCTCAGCAGTATGGAGAATGTTCTGCCTCAAGAACCAGCTATACCACTCTTGGGGATATATCCAAAGAATGTTTCATCTTTCCATGGATTTGTGCAAACATGTTTTTGATTGCTCTAATCAACAGAAATTGGATATAACCCAGATGTCCATCAACAGAAGAATAGATAAAGAAAATGTGGACATTTACACAACAAAATAGTACTCAGTCATTTTACAAAGTAAAACATGAAATTTGAAGGAAAATGCAT
>JAEOAE010001865.1:10000-13460 GCA_036365155.1 Meriones psammophilus | reverse complement strand
TAACCCTAAACGTAAACCTAAACCTAACTTGTTCAGGGGCAAGTTTACAACGAAAGCACATAAACGCAAAGTTCAACTTTGTAAACTAAATCACATGTGTGTCGCTCGCTCAATTAGGAATACAGGAAAACTGAAAAGTGATATATTGCACTCTACAGCACAGGAACAAGTTTCCGATGAAAGAACAGAAAAGCAAAGCACTAATTTGTAAACGGAATCACATGTGTGTGTCGCTGGCTCAATTGGGAATACAGGAAAACTGAAAAGTGTTATCTCCCACTGTATGGCACAGAAACAAGTTTCCATCGAAAGAACAGAAACGCAAAGCACAACTTTGTAAACTAATTCACATACGTGTCGCCCGTTCAATTATTATAACAGGAAAACTGAAAAGTGATATATCGCACTGTACTGAATAGAAACAACTTTCGAACGAAAGAACAGAAACGCAAAGCACAACTTTGTAAACTAATTCACATACGTTATTATAACTGCTCAATTATTATAACAGGAAAACTGAAAAGTGATATATCGCACTGTACTGAATAGAAAAACAACTTTTCAAACAAACAGGAAAACAGAAACGCAAAGAAAACGCAAAAAGCACAACTTTGTAAACTAATTCACATACGTACGTGTCGCCTGCTCAATTATTATAACAGGAAAACTGAAAAGTGATATATCGCACTGTACTGAACAGAAACAACTTTTCAACGAAAGAACAGAAACGCAAAGCACAACTTTGTAAACTAATTCACATACGTGTCGCCCGCTCAATTATTATAAGGAAAACTGAAAAGTGATATATCGTGACTGTACTAACAGAAACAAACCTAACCCTAAAACGCAAAGAACTAACTTTGTAAACTAATTCACATAACGCCTGCTCAATTATTAAACAGGAAAACTGAAAAGTGATATATCGCAACCCTAAAGAAAAACAAGTTAAACCTAAAAACAGAAACCTAAAGAACTAACCCTAACCTAATAACCCTAACCCTAACAATAACCCTAAAAACCTAAAATAAAACCTAAACCCTAACCCTAACCCTAACCCTAACCCTAACCCTAACCCTAACCCTAACCCTAAAACTAACCCTAACCCCCTAACCCCCTAACCCTAACCCTAACCCAACCCTAAAACCTAACCCAACCCTAACCCTAAACCTAACCCTAATCGACTGTAAACCTAAAACCCTAAACACAGGGGCAAGTTTACAACGAAAGAACAGAAACGCAAAGTTCAACTTTGTAAACTAAATCACATGTGTGTCGCCTGCTCAATTAGGAATACAGGAAAACTGAAAAGTGATATATTGCACTGTACAGCACAGAAACAAGTTTCAACGAAAGAACAGAAAAGCAAAGCACAACTTTGTAAACTAAATCACATGTGTGTCGCCTGCTCAATTATTATTATACAGGAAAACTGAAAAGTGATATATCGCACTGTACTGAACAGAAACAAGTTTCCAACGAAAAGAACAGAAACGCAAAGCACAACTTTGTAAACTAATTCACATACGTGTCGCCTGCTCAATTATTATAACAGGAAAACTGAAAAGTGATATATCGCACTGTACTGAACAGAAACAACTTTCAACGAAAAGAAAACGCAGAAACGCAAAACTAAAAAACAACTTTGTAAAGGAAAACTGAATTGTACAACATAAACAACTTTCAACGAAAACGCCTGCTCAAACTATTATAACAGGAAAACTTATAAAGGAAAACTGAAAAGTGATATATCGCACTGTACTACTGAACAGAAACAACTTTCGAACGAAAGAACAGAAACGCAAAGCACAACTTTGTAAACTAATTCACATACGTGTCGCCCGTTCAATTATTATAACAGGAAAACTGAAAAGTGATATATCGCACTGTACTGAACAGAAACAACTTTCAACGAAAAAGAACAGAAACGCAAAGCACAACTTTGTAAAAACTAATTCACATACGTGTCGCCTGCTCAATTATTATAACAGGAAAACTGAAAAGTGATATATCGCACTGTACGGAAAAGAAACAAGTTTTCATCGAAATAACAGAAACGCAAAGAACTACTTTGTAAACTATTTCACATACGTCGCCTGTTCAATTATTATAAGAGGAAAACTGAAAAGTGATATAACCCAAATAACCCTAACCCTAACCCTAACCCTAACCCTAACCCTAACCCTAACCCTAACCCTAACCCTAACCCTAACCCTAACCCTAACCCTAACCCTAACCTAAACCCTAACCCTAACCCTAAAACCTAACCCTAACCCTAACCCTAACCCTAACCCTAACCCTAACCCCCTAACCCTAACCCTAACCCTAACCCTAACCCTAACCCTAACCCTAACCCTAACCCTAACCCTAACCCCCTAACCCTAACCCTAACCCTAACCCTAAAACTGAAAAACCTAAACCTAAACTTAACTTGTTCAGGGGCAAGTTTACAAACGAAAGAACATAAACGCAAAGTTCAACTTTGTAAACTAAATCACATGTGTGTCGCCGCTCAATTAGGAATACAGGAAAACTGAAAAGTGATATATTGCACTGTACAGCACAGAACAAGTTTCCAAAGAAAGAACAGAAAGAAAAGCAAAGCACTAATTTGTAAACGGAATCACATGTGTGTGTCGCTGGCTCAATTGGGAATACAGGAAAACTGAAAAGTGTTATATCCCACTGTATGGCACAGAAACAAGTTTCCATCGAAAGAACAGAAACGCAAAAGCACAACTTTGTAAACTAATTCACATACGTAATCGCCTGCTCAATTATTATAACAGGAAAAACTGAAAAGTGATATATCGCACTGTACTGAACAGAAACAACTTTCAACGAAAGAACAGAAACGCAAAAGCACAACTTTGTAAACTAATTCACATACGTGTCGCCTGCTCAATTATTATAACAGGAAAACTGAAAAGTGATATATCGCACTGTACTGAACAGAAACAACTTTCGAACGAAAGAACAGAAACGCAAAGCAACAACTTTGTAAACTAAAAAACTAACACATACGTGTCGCCTGCTCAATTATTATAACAGGAAAAACTGAAAAGTGATATATCGACTGTACTGAACAGAAACAACTTTATAACGAAAAGAACAACAACAAACAGAAACAGAAAGCACAACTTTGTAAACTAATTCACATACGTGTCGCCTGCTCAATTATTATAACAGGAAAACTGAAAAGTGATATATCGCACTGTACTGAACAGAAACAACTTTCAACGAAAAGAACAGAAACGCAAAAACACAACTTTTTGTAAACTAATTCACATACGTGTCGCCTGCTCAATTATTATAACAGGAAAACTGAAAAGTGATATATCGCACTGTACTGAACAGAAACAACTTTTCAACGAAAACAGAAACGCAAAGCACAACTTTGTAAACTAATTCACATACGTCGCCTGTTCAATTATTATAAAAAACTGAAAAGTGAATAACAGTG
>JAEOAE010001865.1:0-5000 GCA_036365155.1 Meriones psammophilus | reverse complement strand
AAAAGTGATATATCGCACTGTACTGAAAAGAAACAAGTTTTCAACGAAAAAAAGAACAGAAACGCAAAGAACTAACTTTGTAAACTAATTCACATAAACTGTCGCCAATTCAATTATTATAAAAGGAAAACTGAAAAGTGATATATCCCAACTGTACTGAACAGAAAAACCCCTAAAAGAAACAGAAACCCTAACCACTAACCCTAAACTAACCCTAACCCTAACCCTAACCCTAACCCAATTACCCTAACCCTAAAACTAAAAGTGATATATCTAACCCTAACCCTAAACAACCCTAACCCTAAAAGAACAGAAACCCTAACCCTAACCCTAACCCTAACCCTAAACCTAAACCCTAAACCTAACCCTAAACCTAACCCTAAACCTAACCCTAAAAGTGAACTATAAACTGAAAACTTGTAACTGAAAAAGTTTAAAACTCAAAGAACAGAAAACAAACAAAGTTCAACTTTGTAAACTAAAACTAATCACATATGTCGTCGCCAATTATTAAACTCAAAAGTTATTAATACAGGAAAACTGAAAAGTGATATATCGCACTGTACAGCAAAACAACAATATCAACTGAAAGAACAACAGAAAACGCAAAAAGCACAACTTTGTAAACTAATTCACATACGTGTCGCCTGCTCAATCAATTATTATAACAGGAAAACTGAAAAGTGATATATCGCACTGTACTGAACAGAAACAACTTTCCAACGAAAGAACAGAAACGCAAAGCACAACTTTGTAAACTAATTCACATACGTGTCGCCTGCTCAATTATTATAACAGGAAAACTGAAAAGTGATATATCGCATCGCACTACTGAACAGAAACAAACTTTCAACGAAAGAACAGAAAAACAAAGCACAACTTTGTAAACTAATTCACATACTCGCGCCTGCTCAATTATTATAACAGGAAAACTGAAAAGTGATATATCGCACTGTACTGAACAGAAACAACTTTCAACGAAAGAACAGAAACGCAAAAGCACAACTTTGTAAACTAATTCACATACGTGTCGCCTGCTCAATTATTATTATAACAGGAAAACTGAAAAGTGATATATCGCACTGTACTGAAAAAGAAACAAGTTTTCATCGAAATAACAGAAACGCAAAGAACTACTTTGTAAACTATTTCACATACGTGTCGCCTGTTCAATTATTATGAGAGGAAAAAACTGAAATGTGATATAACCCTAACCCTAACCCTAACCCTAACCCTAACCCTAACCCTAACCCTAACCCTAACCCTAACCCTAACCCTAACCCTAACCCTAACCCTAACCCTAACCCTAACCCTAACCCTAACCCTAACCCTAACCCTAACCCTAACCCTAACCCTAACCCTAACCCTAACCCTAACCCTAACCCTAACCCTAACCCTAACCCCTAACCCTAACCCTAACCCTAACCCTAACCCTAACCCGTAAATGATAAAACCTAAACCTAACTTGTTCAGGGCAAGTTTACAACGAAAAGCACATAAACGCAAAGTTCAACTTTGTAAACTAAATCACATGTGTGTCGCCTCGCTCAATTAGGAATACAGGAAAAAAACTGAAAAGTGATATATTGCACTCTACAGCACAGGAACAAGTTTCCACAATGAAAGAACAGAAAAGCAAAGCACTAATTTGTAAACGGAATCACATGTGTGTGTCGCTGGCTCAATTGGGAATACAGGAAAACTGAAAAGTGTTATCTCCCACTGTATGGCACAGAAACAAAGTTTCCATCGAAAGAACAGAAACGCAAAGCACAACTTTGTAAACTAATTCACATACGTGTCGCCTGCTCAATTATTATAACAGGAAAACTGAAAAGTGATATATCGCACTGTACTGAACAGAAACAACTTTCAACGAAAGAACAGAAACGCAAAGCACAACTTTGTAAACTAATTCACATACGTGTCGCCTGCTCAATTATTATTATAACAGGAAAACTGAAAAGTGATATATCGCACTGTACTGAACAGAAACAACTTTCAAACGAAAAACAGAAACGCAAAGCACAACTTTGTAAACTAATTCACATACGTGTCGCCTGCTCAATTATTATAACAGGAAAACTGAAAAAGTGATATATCGCGCACTACTGAAAAGAAACAACTTTTCAACGAAAGAACAGAAACGCAAAGAACAACTTTGTAAACTAAACACATACGTGTCGCCTAAACAATTATTATAACAGGAAAACTGAAAAGTGATATATCGCAACTGTACTGAACCCTAAAAACAAACCTTTAACCTAAAAACCTGTAACCTACCTCAACATTAACAAAAAACTGAAAAGTGACTTTGTAAAAGAAACAAACCAACAAAGAACAGAAACGCAAACGCAAAGCAAACTTTGTAAACTAAATCACATAACAATTATTATTAAACAGGAAAACTGAAAAGTGATATATCGCCCTAACTGTACTGAACAGAAACAAACCAAACCTAAAAAACAACAAAAAAACGTAAAGCACAAAACCAAAACAACTTTGTAAATTATTATTATAACAGGAAAACTGAAAAGTGATATATCGTAACTGTACTGAAAAGAAACAACTAACAACAAAGAACAACAAAAAGCAAAAAAGCAACAACTTGTGTAAAATCACATATGTGTGTCGCCTGCTCAATTATTATAACAGGAAAACTGAAAAGTGAAATATCGTAACCTGTAACTGAACAGAAACAAGTTTCAAAACGAAAGAACAGAAACAAAAACACAAAGCAACAACTTGTAAACTAAATCACATACGTGTCGCCTGCTCAATTATTATAACAGGAAAACTGAAAAGTGATATATCGCACTGTACTGAACAGAAACAACTTTCCAAACGAAAAGAACAGAAACGCAAAGCAAAACACAAAACTAACTGTAAACTAAATCACATACGTGTGTCGCCTGCTCAATTAATTATTATAACAGGAAAACTGAAAAGTGATATATCGCACTGTACTGAACAGAAAACAAACAACCAACACGAAAAGAACAGAAACGCAAAAAACAGAACAACTTTGTAAACTAATTCACATACGTGTCGCCTGCTCAATTTATTATAACAGGAAAACTGAAAAGTGATATATCGCACTGTACTGAACAGAAACAAGTTTTCAAAAAAACAGAAACGCAAAAGCACAACTTTGTAAACTAATTCACATACGTGTCGCCGCCTGCTCAATTATTATAACAGGAAAACTGAAAAGTGATATATCGCACTGTACTGAAAAAACAACTTTCCAACGAAAGAACAGAAACGCAAAGCAACCCTTTGTAAACCTAAAAACATACCCTAACCCTAACCCAAACCCTAACAGGAAAACTGAAAACCCTGAACCATAACGCCTAACCCTAACCCTAACCCTAACCCTAACAGAAACAAACTTTGTAAACCAAACCCTAAAACCCTAACAGGAAAAACAAACTTTGTAAACTAAACAAAAAGTTAACTTTGTAAACCCTCGCCCTAACTCAATTAATTATAACAGGAAAACTGAAAAGTGAATATCGCAAACTGTACTGAACAGAAACAAAAGCACAACTTTGTAAACTAATTGTGTGTCGCTAAATAACAGGAAAACTGAAAAAGTGATATATCGCACTGTACTGAACAGAAACAACTTTTAACGAAAGAACAACAAAACGCAAAGCACAACTTTGTAAACTAAATCACATACGTGTCGCCTGCTCAATTATTATAACAGGAAAACTGAAAAGTGATATATCGCACTGTACTGAACAGAAACAACTTTCCAACGAAAAGAACAGAAACGCAAAGCACAAACTTGTAAACTAATTCACATACGTGTCGCCTGCTCAATTATTATAAACAGGAAAAAACTGAAAAGTGATATATCGCACTGTACTGAACAGAAACAACTTTCAACGAAAGAACAGAAACGCAAAAAGCACAACTTTGTAAACTAATTCAAACTACGTGTCGCCTGCTCAATTATTATAACAGGAAAACTGAAAAGTGATATATCGCACTGTACTGAACAGAAACAACTTTCAAACGAAAGAACAGAAACGCAAAGCACACTTTGTAAACTAATTCACATACGTGTCGCCTGCTCAATTATTATTATAAGGAAAAAACTGAAAAGTGATATATCGCACTGTACGGCAAAGAAACAAGTTTTCATCGAAATAACAGAAACGCAAAGAACTACTTTGTAAACTATTTCACATACGTGTCGCCTGTTCAATTATTATGAGAGGAAAACTGAAATGTGATATAACCCTAACCCTAACCCTAACCCTAACCCTAACCCTAACCCTAACCCTAACCCTAACCCTAACCCTAACCCTAACCCTAACCCTAACCCTAAACCCTAACCCTAACCCTAACCCTAACCCTAACCCTAAACCCTAACCCTAACCCTAACCCTAACCCTAACCCTAACCCCCTACCCTAACCCTAACCCTAACCCTAACCCTAAACGTAAACCTAAACCTAACTTGTTCAGGGGCAAGTTTACAACGAAAGCACATAAACGCAAAGTTCAACTTTGTAAACTAAATCACATGTGTGTCGCTCGCTCAATTAGGAATACAGGAAAACTGAAAAGTGATATATTGCACTGTACAGCACAGAAACAAGTTTCCAAACGAAAGAACAGAAAAAAGCAAAGCACAATTTGTAAACTAATCACATGTGTGTGTCGTCGCTCAATTATTAATACAGGAAAACTGAAAAGTGATATATCGCACTGTACTGGCACAGAAACAAGTTTCCATCGAAAGAACAGAAACGCAAAGCACAACTTTGTAAACTAATTCACATACGTGTCGCCCGTTCAATTATTATAACAGGAAAACTGAAAAGTGATATATCGCACTGTACTGAACAGAAACAACTTTCGAACGAAAGAACAGAAACGCAAAGCACAACTTTGTAAACTAATTCACATACGTGTCGCCTGTTCAATTATTATAACAGGAAAACTGAAAAGTGATATATCGCACTGTACTGAACAGAAACAACTTTCA
>JAEOAE010001371.1:0-10085 GCA_036365155.1 Meriones psammophilus | reverse complement strand
GGCCAGTGAGATATGTTAATGCAAACTCAATGAGGATGAAGGCTGAGCAAGAGTATGGAGGGGCTGGTCACCTGTATCTGATGTTAACTAACTCAGCCTTCCATCTACTGCCTGCCTTTTTACCCTTATCCTGAGGATTTCTCTAGTAAAGCTACAGGTGCTGTGCTTATTATGTAATAGCAGCTGCCACCTCCAGGGTAAACAGCAGTCTGGGGCCCAGGGAGATTGCTCTTAGGAATTAACACCTCTGCAGAGTGGGCCCATCAGCAGCCCCTTAGCTGCAACAGTGACTGAAGTATAAGGCCCAAGGCTGCTTTGGTGAGGTCTCAGAAAAGGCTCAGTTGTTCTGGTGGCTGTGGGGCATAGATTCTGCAGTTCTGGAATGATGTGCCCATCCTTTATCTGGAAATGTGCTAAGCTGTGAGCCAGACACAACTAATCTCACAACTCAGGAAGCTATCTACTCTTTCTTAATTAATCCCCAGGATGGGTTTAGGCCATGGTCTCTAAAGTTTTTCATTTAATGAGATGAAATAATAAAGTGGAATCATACAAAATCATTCAGTTTTGTGAGAAACTCTTGAATAATGTTATTTACATGTTTCCTAGTCTCCTCTGGTAATGCTGGCTTGCTGAAAAGCATTTGCTCTTCACTCTGTCTCTCTGCATCCCTAGATGTCACAGGTTGTCTGAGGAAGAGGATGATTAGATGGTTCTCTCTATTTTCTGGATTCAATTTCCTGAGTCTCCTCCCAGTGTGAGGTTAGTTGTGGCTGGACGTTCTCCTCCAATATCCATGAATTAATTATCCCTAGGTAGTTGAATAGGTTTTTAGAACCAAGTTTGTTTTACCCCTTGTTTAATGGACTTTAAGTTCAACCAGAGTATGTATGCATTAGTCCACCCTTAGTGGTATTATTTATGCTCGTCATTGTTATGGTTCATAGGAATTATAACTGGAAATGGTTGTTTTTTAATTATTTATTTATTTTTATTTTATGTACATTGTTGTTCTGTCTGCTAGTATGTATGGGTGAGGGTGTTAGATCTCCTGGACCTGGAGTTATAAAGAGTTGTGAGCTGCCATGTGGAAGCTGGGAATTGATCCCAGGTCTTTTGGAAGAGCAGTCAGTGCTCTTAAAAATTGTGCCATCTCTCCATCCCCTGGAAATAATAATTATTATTATTTTTTTCAATGCAGTTTATTCAGGAACCTTGAACAATCATCTGACCCTGGGGAAAGCCAGCCCACAGCTTAATTAGCCTCTGGGTAGCCAACCCAGGCGTGCCATGTCAGGAATGCAGATAGGTCCACATACATGGAAGCAAGCCAGATCCTCAGCCTTAGCCAAATGTGGAATTGTTCGTGACAGAGAGCACTCACCATCAGGAAGGTGGAAGATGGAACCAGCTCCATCTTTAAGGCATCTCCACAGCTCTCTACAGTTCCCCCTTTTTGTTTTAGACGATCAGGCAAGAGTAGAGGTCTGATCTCTGATATTAGAAATAAATCTTCTCTGGGTCTACAGCAGCTGACCCTGAGTGCAGTGCTTAGCTTCGCATCCTGAGCGTAACATTTTAGCTTTTTATGGTATCCAACCATGCTTGGGGAGAATGTCCTGCTTCAATGGCTGTAAAGGCCTGAATGATCATGGCTGCATCACGCTGTTGTGAGACTCTAATCTTGCATATATACCACAGGCAAACCAAGGAGACCAACACCAGATGGCCTGCTAATGCTCCCATGCCCGCCCATTCCTTCAGATGATTCATGGCTGCAGCAATCCATGATGATAATCCTGTGGCTAGTCCTGCGTCCACTCTGGTAGAATTTACTGTGACAATGGCCACTCTCAGCTGCTCCATCGTAGTATCGAATTCTCCAGTCCAATTACCTAAAATATAGCTCGACAATTGTTTAGACAGATTTGCAGCACAGGAAAAATTCTCATGTTATATGCTAGTGACTCAAAGTGCAGCATATTTTCATTGACAGCCAAGTTGAGCGATTTGCCATAGGGTATCAATTTGCTCCTGCACGAGGTCAATCCTCTGATTGAACACCATCAAGCTTCCTTTTAGTTGAGCATTAATTCCTTTATGTACAACTAAGGCATGAGCTACATTGGCTAAATGATTATTCAGGGTCTGAGCAGTCTGCCCAGTATGACTCATGGCTAATGCCCCGGTGGTAGCTCCAACAGCCGCCAATGTGATGGTAGTAACAATGGTGGCTGTAGTTCCAAGATCCCTTTTCTGTCTGAAGAGAGTCATAGCGTGAGGGGCATCAACGGGCACAGGCACCCAGTGAGGCATGCGAGTAACCAGGGCATACCTAAATTTACTAGCATTCCAGCATTGGGCAAAAAAGCAAGTATCATTACCACAATTACTTGGCTCTATCTGGCTAATAATGAATAAAAATGGGGGATATAGACAAACAGGTGTGGGCTTATAGGAAATATTATGAGAAGCCTTAACCCCCTCGTTGGAACATCCTGCGTCAGTTCTAGAACTAGCAGTGGTGGTGTCCGAGGTCTGAGTAGGTTCAGGAGACCATTGCCCCAAGGCATGAGACGTGCTCCATGCCAATTGACTAACTCCATGTTTTCCTCCACTTTTGAAAGTCATTTAAGGTTCTTAAATTATTTTTTCCCTTTTTTTTTTTTGAATTTTTCATCATTTACACTTTATTCATACTGCATCCCCCATAAGCTCCTCCCTCCTACCCTCCCAATCCAACCCTCCCTCCTCCCTCTGCTTGCATGCCACTCCCCAAGTCCACTAATAGGGGAGGTTCTCCTCTCCTTTCTGATCTTAGTCTGTCAGTTCACATCAAAAGTGGCTGCATTGTCCTCTACTATGGCCTGGTAAGGCTGCTCCCCCCCAGAGGGAGGTGATCAAAGAGCAGGCCAAACAGATTATGTCAGAGGCAGTCCCTCTTCACATTACTATGTAACCCAATTGGACTGTGAACTGCCCTGGTATACATCTGTGCAGTGGTTCTGGGTTATCTCCATGAATAGTCCTTGGTTGGAGTATGAGTCTCTGGGAAGTTCCCTGTGTTCAAATTTTCTTGTTCTGTTGCTCTCCTTGTGGAGACCCTGTCCTCTCCAGCTCTTACTATTTCCCAATTCTTACCTAAAATTCCATTCACTCTGCCCGACAGTTGCCCATCAGGCTCAGAATCTACTCTGATAGTCTGAAGGGCAGAGGCTTTCAGAGGCCCTCTGTGGTAGGTTCCTAGGTTCCTAGGTTGTTTCCTGTTTTCTTCTTCTTCTGATGTCCAACCTCTTTGCCTTTCCGGATGGGGATTGGACATTTTAGTTAGGGTCCTCCCTCTTACTTAGTTTCTTTAGATGCACAGGTTTTAGTGGGTTTGTCCTATGTTGTATGTCTATATGAGTGAGTATATACCATGTGTGTCTTTTTGCTTCTGGGACAACTCACTCAGGATGATCCTTTTCAGATCCCACCATTTACCTGCAAATTTCATGATTTCCTTATTTTTCATTGCTGAGTAATATTCCATTTTGTAGATGTACCACAATTTCTGCATCCATTCTTCAGTTGAGGGGCATCTGGGTTGTTTCCAGCTTCTGGCTATTACAAATAAAGCTGCTACAAACATGGTTGAGCAAATGTCCTTTTTGTGTACTTGAGCCTCTTTTGGATATATGCCCAGGAGTGGTATGGCTGGATCTTGAGGAAGCACTATTCCTAGTTGTCTGAGAAAGCGCCAGATTGCTTTCCAGAGTGGTTGTACAAGTTTACATTCCCACCATCAGTGGAGAAGGGTTCCCCTTTCTCCACAACCTCTCCAGCATGTGTTGTCACTTGAGTTTTTGATCTTGGCCATTCTCATGGGTGTAAGGTGAAATCTCAGGGTTGTTTTGATTTGCATTTCCCTAATGGCTAGTGAGGTTGAGCATTTCTTTAAGTGCTTCTCTGCCATTCGGTATTCCTCTACAGAGAATTCTCTGTTTAGCTCTGTTCCCCATTTTTTAAGTGGATTACTTGCTTTGCTGCTTTTCAGCTTCTTTAGTTCTTTATATATACTGGATATGAGTCCTCTGTCAGATAAAGGGTTGGTGAAGATTCTTTCCCAATCTGTAGGTGGTTGCTTTGTTTTGATGACGGTGTCCTTTGCTTTACAGAAGCTTTTCAGTTTCATGAGGTCCCATTTATTGACTGTTGCTCTTAGAGCCTGTGCTGTTGGTGTTCTGTTCAGGAAGTTTTCCCCTGTACCAATGAGTTCTAGGGTATTTCCCACTTTTTTTTCAAGCTGATTTAATGTGTCTTGTTTTATGTTGAGGTCTTTGATCCACTTGGACTTCAGTTTTGTGCAGGGTGATAAGTATGGATCTATTTTCATTTTTCTACATGTAGACATCCAGTTAGACCAGCACCATTTGTTGAAGATGCTATCTTTTTTCCATTGTATGGTTTTGGCGTCTTTGTCAAAGATCAGGTGTCCATAACTGTGTGGGTTTATTTCGGGGTTCTCTGTTCAGTTCCATTGATCCACCATTCTGTTTCTATGCCAGTACCATGCAGTTTTTAAACCTATTGCTCTATAGTACAACTTAAGATCAGGGATGGAGATACCTCCGGAAGATCTTTTATTGTAGAGGATTGTTTTAGCAATTCTGGGTTTCTTGTTATTCCATATGAAGTTGAGAATTTTTCTTTCCAGTTCTGTAAAGAATTGTGTTGGCAATTTGATGGGAATTGCATTGAATCTGTAGATTGCTTTTGGTAAGATGGCCATTTTTACTATGTTAATCTTGCCAAGCCATGAGCATGGGAGATCTTTCCATCTTCTCATATCTTCTTCTAATTCTTTCTTTAGAGATTTGAAATTTTTTTCATACAAGTCTTTGACTTCCTTGGTTAGGGTTACTCCGATGTACCTTATGTAATTTGTGGCTATTGTGAAGGGTTTTGTTTCCCTAATTTCTTTCTCAGCCCTTTTGTCTTTTGTATACAAGAGGGCTAATGATTTTTTTGAGTTAATTTTGTATCCGGCCACTTTGCTGAAGGTGTTTTTCAGCTGTAGGAGTTCCCTGGTAGAGTTTTTGGGGTCACTCAGGTATACTATCATATCATCTGCAAATATTGATACTTTGACTTATTCCTTTCCAATTTGTATCCCCTTGATCTCCTTCAATTGTCTTATTGCTCTAGCAAGGACTTCAATAACTATGTTGAAGAGATATGGAGAGAGTGGGCAGCCTTGTCTTGTCCCTGATTTCAGTGGGATTGCTTTAAGTTTCTCTCTGTTCAGTTTGATGTGGGCTATAGGCTTGCTGTATATCGCCTTTACTATGTTTAGATATGTGCCTTGTATCCCTGATCTCTCCAATACTTTGAACATGAATGGATGTTGGATTTTGTCAAAGGCTTTTTCAGCATCTAGGGAGATTATCATGTGGTTTTTTTCTTTCAGTTTGTTAATATGGTGGATCACATTGATGGATTTCCGTATATTGAATCACCCCTGCATACCTGGGATGAAGCCTACTTGGTCATAGTGGATAATATGTTGGATGTGTTCTTGGATTCGGTTTGCAAGTATTTTATTAAGTATTTTTGCATCAATGTTCATAAGGGAGATTGGCCTGAAATTCTCTTTCTTAGTTGAGTCTTTGTGAGGTTTAGGTACCAAGGTGACTGTGGCTTCATAGAATGAATTTGGTAATATTCCTTCTGTTTCTATTTTGTGGAATAGTTTAAAGAGAATTGGTGTTAGCTCTTCTTTGAAGGTCTGGTAGAATTCTGCGCTGAAGCCATCTGGTCCTGGGCTTTTTTTGGATGGGAGATTTTTTATGACAGCTTCTATTTCTTTGGGGGATATAGGACTATTTAGTTGATTTACCTGGTCCTGATTCAGCTTTGGTAAGTCAAATCGATCAAGAAAATTGTCCATTTCATTTAGATTTTCAAATTTTGTGGCATATAGACTTTTGAAGTAAGTCCTAATGATTGTTTGGATTTCCTCAGTGTCTGTAGTTATATCCCCCTTTTCATTTCTGATTTTGTTGATTTGGGTGGTGTCTCTCTTCCTTTTAGTTAGTCTGGCTAAGGATTTGTAGATCTTGTTGATTTTCTCAAAGAACCAGCTCTTGGTTTCATTGATTCTTTGAATTGTTTTATTTGTTTCCAATTTATTGATTTCAGCCCTGAGTTTGATTATTTCCAGCCGTCTACTCCTTCTTGGTGTGTCTGCTTCTTCTTTTTCTAGGGTTTTTAAGTGAGCCATTAGGGTGCTTGAATGAGCTGTCTCGAATTTCTTCTTGAAGGCACTTAGTGCTATGAACTTTCCTCTTAGCACTGCTTTCATTGTGTCCCTAAGTTCCGGGTATGTTGTGTCTTCATTTTCATTGATTTCTAGAAAGACTTTAATTTCTTTCTTTATTTCTTCCCTGACCCAGCTGTCATTTAGTAACAAGTTGTTCAGTTTCCATGTGTGTGTAGGCTTTTTGTTATTTCTGTTATTGTTGAGGTCCAGCTTTATTCCATGGTGATCAGACGAGATACATGGGATTATTTCAATCTTCTTGTATCTGTTGAGGCTTGCTTTGTGACCCACTATATGGTCTATTTTGGAGAAGGTTCCATGAGGTGCTGAGAAGAAGGTAAATTCTTTTGTGTTTGGGTGTAAAGTTCTGTAAATGTCTGTTAGGTCCATTTGATTCATGACCTCTCTCAGAGACATTGTTTCTTTGTTTAATTTCTGTTTTGTTGACCTGTCCTTTGTTGAGAGTGGGGTGTTGAAGTCTCCCACTATTAATGTATGGGGATCTATATGTGCTTTAAATTTTATCAATGTTTCTTTCACAAATGTGGGTGCCCTTGCATTTGGGGCATAGATGTTCAGGATTGTGATGTCTTCCTGGTGGAATTTTCCCTTGATGAGTATGAAGTGTCCTTCCCCATCTCTTTTGATTAATTTTGGTTGAAAGTCTATTTTATCAGATATTAGAATGGCTACTCCTGCTTGCTTCTTGGGTCCGTTTGCTTGGAAAGTCGTCTTCCAACCCTTTACCCTCAGGTAATATCTATCTTTGTGTCTTAGGTGTGTTTCTTGTATGCAACAGATTGCTGGGTTTTGTTTATGTATCCATTCTGTTAATCTGTGTCTTTTTATTGGATAGTTGAGTCCATTGATGTTGAGAGAGATTAATGACCAGTGGCTATTAGATCTCTTGATTTTGATGTTGGCTGTGGTCATCAGGTTGTGTGCTTGGTTGCTTTTTGTTTTACAGAATTGAGGTTATTTATTTCCTGTGTTTTCTTGAATGTAGCTAGCTTTCTTGGGTTGTATTTTCCCTTTCAGTGTCTTCTTTTTTTTTTTTTTTTCCAGTGTCTTCTTTAATGCTGGATTTGTTTGTAGGTATTGTTGAAATTTGTTTTTGTCATTGAATATCTTGTTTTCTCCATCTATGAGGACTGAGAGTTTTGCGGGGTATAGTAGCCTGGGCTGACATCTGTGTTCTCTTAGGGTCTGCATGATGTCTGTCCAGGCCCTTCTGGCTTTCATAGTCTCTGTTGAAAAGTCAGGTGTGATTCTAATGGGTTTGCCATTATATGTTACTTGGCCTTTTTCCCTTGCAGCTTTTAGTATTTTTTCTTTGTTCTGTATGCTTACTGTTTTGATTATTATGTGGCGGGAGGATTTTCTTTTCTGGTCAAATTTGTTGGGTGTTCTGTAGGCCTCATGTATTCTAATTGGCCTCTCCTTTAGCTTGGGGAAAATTTTCTTCAATGATTTTGTTGAAAATATTTTCTGGTCCTTGGAGAAGGGGATCTTCTTTTTCCTCTATACCTATTATTCTTAGGTTTTGTCTTTTCATATTGTCTTGCATTTCTTGGACGGTCTGTGTCAGGAATTTTTCGGATTTAACATTTTCTTTGACAGATACATCGATTGTATCTTCTACACCTGAAATTCTTTCTTCCATCTCTTGTAGTCTGTTGGTTATGCTTACCTCTGTAGTGCCTGTTTTCTTCCCTAGATTCTTCCTTTCCATTATTTCTTCCATTTGTGTTTTCTTTAATTTTTCCAATTCTATCTTCAGGTCTTGAGTTGTTTTGTTTACTTCCTTCACCTGTCTGATTGTACTTTCCTGTTTTTCTTTTAGTTCCTTCAACTCTGTTTCTATCATTTCATTCAGTGTTTTAAGCATTTCCTTTCTAAAGGCCATAAACTGTTTGGCTGCAGCTTCCTCTATTTCTTTACAGATGGCAATATTCTGTTTGAGTTTATCTTCCTCTATGTCTTTACATATCTTATTTGTTTCCTCTGTTATCATCTTCATGAGCATACTTGTTAGGTCATCTTCTTGTATTTCAGTTATGGTGGGGTGTCCAGGGCTACTTGCCCCTGGGTAACTGGGTTCTGGAGATGCCATATTGCTCTGTCTTTTGTTGCTTGAGCTTTTACGCTGGCCTCTACCCATTGTGTTATCTTAGGTGTTTGGGATTATTTTCTGGTGGTTCCTGGGGATCCTGTGGTGGAGAGAATCCCCTTTGCAGAAAGCTGGTTTTTCCTGAAGGATGTCTTCTCAGCTTTTTGGGTATAGTCCCTGGATGGCTGGTGTTTTTTTCAGGAGTTGCTCACCTCAGGGATATAGACCTGAATGGTAACTGTGGTCTTTGTTAGTCGAGAGGGTTCTCCTCTCACCCAGGGAAGTCCTGAGGGCAGCTGCCCTGTTTCTGGGTTTCTTGTTGCAAATTTAATGATCAGCTGCTGTGACCCAGTTGGATATCAGGCACGCCTCAACTGTTTGTGCCTGTGTCTGGAGCACAGCTGAGTGCTGGCGCCTTGGCCCCACTAGACTGCTAGACTTTGTCTAGGGAAGGATTGGGTGATTTAGGTCAGTACAGTTTCCTTCCTTCCCTGTGGATTCTCTGGAGACAGGGACTCCCAGTGTCTTTTTTTGCCCTGGTGCACACTGCTCAGTGTCCGCCAGCTGGCTGGCTGCAGAAACTGCCTGTGCCTGGAGCACAGCTGTGTGATGGCGGCTCAGTCTCTGCCAGCTGTCTGGTGCGCAGAAACTGCCTGTGTCTGACTTTGCGGCTTTTGGGAGCCTGAGTGCCCCTCTAAGCTGGGTAATTTTCCGGGGACCTTTTCAGGTTGGGGGTGAGCTGAGTGCTCTGAGATCAGACCCGCCATTTCTATCTCTGGCGGAGAATCAGGCATGCAGGCAGGCAGGGCTCTGTGCTGGAACCTGGGTTCCTGGCTCTGGCTCCGGGCTGGCTCCTGGGGTGCCCGTGGAACCCGAGTCTTTTCCAGGGGATGTCTGGGTGACCTAAGGCCGGTCCCAATCGTTTCCTGTACCCTGGGGTTATCTCTCGACTGAAAATTCCAGTCTCTGATAGTGTGGTGCCCACGCGTTTAACTGGTGAGTTGTAAAGCTGATTGAATCCACCGTGCCCCACCTGGGAAACTAATGACTGTGTTTTGCGGTCAGAGTATGTGATTCCTGCTGCTAGAGCTACATCTGCCCTCCTCCGAAATAATTATTGATATCCTTATATCCTTATTATTATTTTTAAATAGTACTTTAGTTCTTTTAGGGTTCCAGGTATAAAAATATATTGTACTGATCGTTATCTGAACATCACTTCTTCTTCCAACTCTCCTGTTCCATTCTTCTCCAGCTTCTTGCCCCTTTGTTCATTATTAACAATTTCCCCAGTCTGTTAGTGCTGTCCATATAGCCATGTCACCACCCATGAAGGCATGACTTGCTATCTTCCCAAGTAGAGTGAGTCTTGCTCTCTCAGCAGACATCAACTGCCAATTTACCATCTTACAGAATTTTGACTGGCTTGATCATGTGCAGGTAATAACAGCTACTATGAGTTCATGCATGCAATAGCCATGTTATGTTCAGAATGCAGTATCATTTTTACTCACCTATAAAGTAAAATGAGAATATAGAATTTTAAATGATTGGATGAAATGAAAAAAATCATGTTGAGTCCATCAAAATCCCAGAAGATAAACCATACATGTATTCTCTCATGAGGGGTCCTAGCTTCAAACTTTCTATATTCTGTGTTAATTGGGAGTACAT
>JAEOAE010001315.1:0-106652 GCA_036365155.1 Meriones psammophilus | reverse complement strand
CTGGTATCCTTTCCATGAAAGCGTTTTTTAAGTGTTCTGGAGTCATTTAGTTGGAAGCAGTTTTAGAGTGCTCTGGAGTAATTTCGTTGGAGCGGGTTTTACAGTGCTCTGGGTCATTTCATTGGTAGCGGGTTTTAAATTCCTATGGAGTCATTTCGTTGGAGCAGGGTTTTAAGTGCTATGGAGTCATGTCGTTTAGAGCGGGTTTTTATGAGCTCAGGTCATTTCATTAGGCGGGTTTTAAGTACTCTGTAGTCATTTACGTTTGGATGTCGGTTTTTAGTGCTCTGGCGTCATTTCGTTGAAGCGGGTTTTTAGTGCTCTGAGACATTTCGCTGGCGAGTTTGTAGTGATCTGGAGTCATTTTGTTGGGCGGGATTTTAAGTACTCTGAGGGCATTTCGTTGAAAGCGGGGTTTTTTAAGTGCTGTGTGGTCATTTAGTTTGGAAGCAAGATTTTAAGTGCTCTGAGGTCATTTCATTTTGAGCGGGTTTTTGGGTGCTCTGGAGTCATTTCCTTGGAGGCGGGTTTTATAAGTGCACTGAGTCATTTCTTTTGAAGTAGGTTTTTAAGTGCATTGGAGTCATTTCGATGGAAGTGGGTTTTTAAGTGTTCTAGTATCCTTTTCATGGAAGCGGTTTTTAAGTGCTCTGGAGTCATTTCGGTTTTAAGTGCTCCAGCGGATTTTAGAGTACTCTGTGGTCATTTCTTTAGGCGGGTTTTACAGTGCTCTGGAGTCATTTCATTGGTGTGGGTTTTAAATTGCTCTGGGGTCATATCTTTGGGCGTTTAAGGTGCGTAGTTTTTAAACCGGGTTTCTGGGGTCATTTTCGTTGGAAGCGGTTTTTATGTAACTCTAGAGTCATTTAGATTTGGGCGGGTTTTTGAAGTGCTCTGGATTCATTTGTTGGAAGAGGTTTTATGAGCTCAGGAGTCATTTTCATTGGAGCGGTTTTAAGTACTCTGTAGTCTTTTCTTTGGAAACGGGTTTTGAGTGCTCTGGAGTCATTTAGATTTAGGCGGGTTTTGATGTGCTCTGGAGACATTTCATTGGAAGTGGTTTTGTGGTGATCTGGAGTCATTTTGTTGGAGCGGGATTTTAAGAACTCTGTACTCATTTCATTGGGAAACATGTTTTTAACTGCTCTGTGGTTATTTTGGTGTTTAAGCGGGTTTGTGATGATCTTTATGAGCTCAGTCATTTTGTTGGAAGCGGGATTTTAAGTGCTCTGAGGTCATTTCGTTGGAAGGGGTTTTAAGTGCTCTGTGGTCATTTCGATGTAAGCAGGATTTTAAGTGCTATGGAGTCATTTTAGTTGAAAGCAGTTTTTAAACTGCTCAGGAGTCATTTAGTTGGAAACTGTTTTTAAGTGTTCTGGTGTCATTTCATTGGAAAACAGGTTTTTAAGTGCTCAGGAATCATTTTGTTGGAAGTGGCTTTGTAAATGCTCAGGAGTCATTTCTTTGGAAACGGGTTTTAAAGTACTCTGTAGTCATTTCATTGGAAAGGGGTTTTAAGTGCTCTGTAGTCATTTTTTGGAAGCGGTTATGTAATGCTCTGGCGTCATTTCTTTGGAAGCGGGTATTATGTGCCTGGGTATTTTATTTGGAAGCTGGTTTTAAAGTTCTCCTAGTTATTTAGTTGGAAGCAGGTTTTAAGTGCTCTGGTCAATTCTTTGGAAGCGTGTTTTAGAGTGCTCTGGGTGATTTCCTTGGAAGTGGGTTTTGAGTGCTCTGCAGTCATTTCGTTGAAGCGGGTTTTTTAAGTGCTCTGTGATTCATTTTTCGTTGGTAACGGGTTTTAAGTTCTCTGAGTCATTTGGTTGGAAGCAGGTTTTAGAGTGCTCTGGAGTCATTTCGTTGGAATGGGTTTTTGAGGGCTCTGAGTCATTTCATTGGAAGTGGGTATGTAAGAGCGCTGGTATTTTCGTTAAGCGGGTTTTTAAGTGCTCTGGAGTCATTGGTTGGCAGGTTTTAGAGTGCTCTGGAGTCATTTCGTTGGAAGCGGGTTTTAGTGCTCTGGAGTCATTTCGTTGGGCGGGTTTTTAATTGCTCTGGAGTCCTTTCGTTGGAAGCGTGTTTTTACGTGCTCTGGAGTCATTTCTTTGGGCGGGTTTTTAAGTGCTCAGGAGTCATTTCCTTGGAACCTGTTTTTAACTGCTCTGGATTCATTTCGTTGGAAGCGGGTTAATATGTGCCCTGGAGTTATTTCGTTGGAGGCGGGTTTTTGTAAGTGCTCTGGAGCCATTTCGTTTGGAAGCTGTTTTTAAGTGCTCTGGAGTCATTTCGTTTGAAGCGGTTTGTAAGTCCTCTGGAATCATTTCATTGGAAGCGGTTTTTAAGTGCTCTGAGGTCATTTGGTTGGAAGCAGGTTTTTAAGTGCTCTTTGGTCATTTTTAATTGTAAGCTGGTTTTTAAGTGCTCTGTAGTCATTTCATTGGAAATGAGTTTTTAAGTGCTCTGAGTCATTTCATTGAGTCATGTTATTATGTGCTCTGGAGTCATTTTTTTGTTAGGCGGGTTTTTAAGTGCTCTGTAGTCATTTCTTTGGAAACCAGTTTTTACGTGCTGTGAGTCATTTCGTTTGAAGCGGGTTTTATGAACTCAGGTCATTTCATTCTAAGCGGGTTTTAAGTGCTCTGGAGTCATTTCGTTGGAAGTGGGTTTTTGAGGGCTCTGGAGTCATTTCCTTGCAAGTGGGTATGTAAGTGCTCTGGGTATTTTTAGTTTAGGCGGGTTATTATGTGCCCTGGAGTTATTTCGTTGGAAGCGGGTTTGTAAGTGCTCTGAGGTCATTTTATTGAAAACAGGTTTTTACGTGCTCTGGAGTCATTTCGTTGGAAGCAGGTATGTAAGTTCTCTGGAGTCATTTCGTTGGAAGCGGGTTTTTAAGTGCTCAGGATTCATTTCGTTTGAAGCTGGTTTTTAAGTGCTCTGGAGTCACTTCGTTGGAAGCGGGTTATTATGTGTTCTGGAGTCATTTCGTTGGAAGCGTGTTTTTAAGTGCTCTGTAGTCATTTCATTGGAAACGGGTTTTTACGTGCTCTGGAGTCATTTCGTTGGAAGAAGTTTTTTAAGTGCTCTGTAGTCATTTCGTTAGAAGCGGATTTGTAAGTCCTCTGTAGTCATTTTGTTGAAAGCGCCTTTTAAGTGCTCTGGAGTCATTTTGTTGGAAGCATGGTTTAAAGTGCTCATTAGTCATTTTGTTGGAAGCGGGTTTTTAAGTGCTCTGGAGTGATTTCTTTGGTCGGGTTATTATGTTGGGCGGGTTTTAAGTGCTCTGGAGTCATTTCGTTGGAACCAGGTTTTCACGTGCTCTGGAGTCATTTCATTGAGCGGGTTTTTGAGTGCTCTGCAGTCATTTTGTTGGAAGCGGGTTTTAAGTGCTCTGGAGTCATTTGGTTGGAAGCGGGTTTTAGAGTGCTCTGGAGTCATTTCCTTGGAAGTGGGTTTTTATGAACTCAGGTCATTTCATTCTAAGCGGGTTTTTAAGTGCTCTGGAGTCATTTCGTTGGAAGTGGGTTTTTGAGGGCTCTGGAGTCATTTCCTTGGAAGTGGGTATGTAAGAGCTCTGGAGTATTTTTGTGGGAGCGGGTTTTGAAGTGCTCTGTAGTCATTTCATTAGAAACGGGTTTTTACGTGCTCTGGAGTCATTTTTGTTGGAAGCGGGTTTTTAAGTGCTCTGGAGTCATTTCATTGTAAACGGGTTATTATGTGCTCTGGAGTCATTTCGCTGGAAGCGGGTTATTATGTGCCCTGGAGTTATTTCGTTGGAAGCGGGTTTGTAAGTGCTCTGGAACCATTTCAATGGAAGCTGTTTTTAAGTGCTCTGTAGTCATTTCATTGAAAAGGGTTCTTCTGAGCTCTGGAGTCATTCGTTAGGCGTGTTTTATGCGCTCTGGAGTCATTTCGTTTGAAGCGGGTTTTTATGAGCTCAGTTCATTTCATTCTAAGAGGGTTTTTAAGTGCTCTGAGTCAAATCGTTGGAAGTGGGTTTTGAGTGCTCTGGAGTCATTTCGTTGGAGCGGGTATGTAAGTGCTCTGGAGTCATTTAGTTTAGCGCGGTTTTTAAGTGCTCTGTAATCATTTCGTTGTAACTGGGTTTTTACGTGCTCTTGAGTCATTCCGTTAGGCGGGTTTTTAAGTGCTCTGGAGCCATTTCTTTGGAAGCTGTTTTTTAAATGCTCTGAGTCATTTCGTTAGAAGGAGATTTGTAAGTCCTCTGGAATCATTTCATTGGAAGCAGGTTTTTAAGTGCTCTGAGGTCATTTCGTTTAAGCGAGTTTTTAAGTGCTCTGTGGCCATTTTGTTGTAAGCAGGATTTAAGTGCTCTGGAGTCATTTCGTTGGAATCATGGTTTTAAGTGCTCAGGAGTCATTTCGTTGGAATCGGGTTTTAAGTGCTCTGTGGTCATTTCATTGGAACCGGGTTTTACGTGCTCTGGAGTCATTTCGTTGGAAGCGGGTTTTTATGAGCTCAGGTCATTTCATTCTAAGCGGTCTTTTAAGGGCTCTGAGTCATTTCGTTGGAAGCAGGTTTTTAAGTGCTGTGTACTCATTTCATTGGAAACAAGTTTTAAAGTGCTCTGGAGTCATTTTTAGTTTTTTAGAGTGCTCTAGCGGATTTTTAAGTGCTCTGTAGTCATTTCATTGAAAACGGGTTTTACATGCATTGCAGTTTTATTTGCGTTCATTTTGGGCGGGTTTTAAGTACTGTGTTGTCATTTCGTTGGAAGCGGGTATTAGAGTGCTCTGGATTCATTTCATTGATAGCGGGTTTTTAAGTGCTCTGAGGTCATTTCGTTGGAAAAGGGTTTTTATGTTCTCTGAGTCATTTCATTGGAAGCAGGTTTTAAGTGCTTGGGAGTCATTACGTTTAAGCGGGTTTTAGAGTGCTCTGGAGTCATTTATGAAGCGGGTTTTTATGAGCTCAGGTCATTTCATTGGATTTCGTTGGAGCGGGTTTTTAAGTGCTCTGGAGTCATTTCGCTTGAAGTGGGTTTTTGAGTGCTCTGGAGTCATTTATTATGTTGGAAGGTAGTTTATATGTAAGTGCTCTGGAGTCATTTAGGCAGGTTTTATGAACTCAGTCATTTTCATTCTAAAAGCGGGTTTTTAAGTGCTCTGTACTCATTTCGTTGTAACCGGGTTTTTACGTGCTCTGAGTCATTTCTCTGTAATCATTCGTTGTAACTGCGGGTTTTTAAGTGCTCTGGAGCCATTTCATTGAAGCTGTTTTTAAATGCTCTGGAGTCATTTCGTTAGAAGCAGATTTGTAAGTCCTCTGGAATCATTTCATTGAAGCGGGTTTTTAAGTGCTCTGAGGTCATTTCGTTGGGCGAGTTTTAAGTGCTCTGTGGCCATTTTGTTGTAAGCGGGTTTTAGTGCTCTGGAGTCATTTCATTGGAATCATGGTTTTAAGTGCTCAGGAGTCATTTCGGAAGGCGGGTTTTTAAGTGCTCTGTGGTCATTTCATTGGAAGCGGGATTATAAGGGCTCTGGAGTCATTACGTTGGAAGTGGGTTTTTAAGTGCTCTGGAGTCATTTCTTTGGAAGCGGGTTTTTAAGTGCTCTGTAGTCATTTCATTGGAACCGGGTTTTTACGTGCTCTGGAGTCATTTCGTTGGAAGCAGGTTTTTCCGTACTCAGGAGTCATTTCATTGGAAGCTGTTTTTTAAGTGCTCTGGATTCATTTTGTTGGAAGCGGGTTTTTAAGTGCTCAGGAGTCATTTCTTTGGAAGCGGTTTTTAAGTGCTCTGTAGTCATTTCTTTGGAAACGGGTTTTTGCGTGCTCTGGAGTCATTTCGTTGGAAGCGGGTTTAAATGAGCTCAGGTCATTTCATTCTAAGCGGGTTTTTAAGGGCTCGGAGTCATTTAGTTGGAAGCAGGTTTTTAAGTGCTCTGTACTCATTTCATTGGAAACATGTTTTTAAGTGCTCTGGAGTCATTTCGTTGGAAGCGGGTTTTTAAGTGCTCAGGATTCATTTCGTTGGAAGCGGGTTTTTATGAGCTCAGGTCATTTCATTGAGGCGGGTTTTAAGTGCTCAGGAGTCATTTCGTTGGAAGTGGGTTTTTCAGTGCTCTGGAGCCATTTCGTTGGAAGCAGGTTTTTAAGTGCTCTGAGGTCATTTCGTTGGAAGCGAGTTTTTAAGTGCTGTGTGGTCATTTCGTTGTAAGCGGGTTTTAAGTGCTCTGGAGTCATTTCATTGGAAGAATGGTTTTAAGTGCTCAGGAATCATTTTGTTGGAAGCGGCTTTGTAAATGCTCAGGAGTCATTTCTTTGGAAACGGGTTTTTAAGTACTCTGTAGTCATTTCATTGGAAAGGGGTTTTTAAGTGCTCTGTAGTCATTTTGTTGGAAGCGGTTATGTAAGTGCTCTGGCGTCATTTCTTTGGAAGCGGGTATTATGTGCCCTGGAGTATTTTATTTGGAAGCAGGTTTTTAAGTTCTCCTAGTTATTTCGTTGGAAGCAGGTTTTTAAGTGCTCTGGAGTCAATTCTTTGGAAGCGTGTTTTAGAGTGCTCTGGAGTGATTTCCTTGGAAGCAAGTTTTTGAGTGCTCTGCAGTCATTTCGTTGGAAGCGGGTTTTTAAGTGCTCTGTGGTCATTTCGTTGTAACCGGGTTTTAAGTTCTCTGGAGTCATTTGGTTGGAAGCGGATTTTAGAGTGCTCTGGAGTCATCTCGTTGGAAGCGGGTTTTTATGAATTCAGGTCATTTCATTCTAAGCGGGTTTTTAAGTGCTCTGGAGTCATTTCGTTGGAAGTGGGTTTTTGAGGGCTCTGGAGTCATTTCCTTGGAAGTGGGTATGTAAGAGCGCTGGAGTATTTTCGTTGGAAGCGGGTTTTTAAGTGCTCTGGAGTCATTTCGTTGGAAGCGGGTTTTAGAGTGCTCTGGAGTCATTTCGTTGGAAGCGGGTTTTTTAGTGCTCTGGAGTCATTTCGTTGGAAGCGGGTTTTTAATTGCTCTGGAGTCCTTTCGTTGGAAGCGTGTTTTTACGTGCTCTGGAGTCATTTCTTTGGAAGCGGGTTTTTAAGTGCTCAGGAGTCATTTCCTTGGAACCTGTTTTTTAACTGCTCTGGATTCATTTCGTTGGAAGCGGGTTAATATGTGCCCTGGAGTTATTTCGTTGGAAGCGGGTTTGTAAGTGCTCTGGAGCCATTTCGTTGGAAGCTGTTTTTTAAGTGCTCTGGAGTCATTTCGTTTGAAGCGGATTTGTAAGTCCTCTGGAATCATTTCATTGGAAGCGGTTTTTAAGTGCTCTGAGGTCATTTGGTTGGAAGCAGGTTTTTAAGTGCTCTTTGGTCATTTCGGTGTAAGCTGGTTTTTAAGTGCTCTGTAGTCATTTCATTGGAAATGAGTTTTTAAGTGCTCTGGAGTCATTTCATTGGAGTCATGTTATTATGTGCTCTGGAGTCATTTCGTTGGAAGCGGGTTTTTAAGTGCTCTGTAGTCATTTCGTTGGAAACCAGTTTTTACGTGCTGTGGAGTCATTTCGTTGGAAGCGGGTTTTTATGAACTCAGGTCATTTCATTCTAAGCGGGTTTTTAAGTGCTCTGGAGTCATTTCGTTGGAAGTGGGTTTTTGAGGGCTCTGGAGTCATTTCCTTGCAAGTGGGTATGTAAGTGCTCTGGAGTATTTTCGTTGGAAGCGGGTTATTATGTGCCCTGGAGTTATTTCGTTGGAAGCGGGTTTGTAAGTGCTCTGAGGTCATTTTATTGAAAACAGGTTTTTACGTGCTCTGGAGTCATTTCGTTGGAAGCAGGTATGTAAGTTCTCTGGAGTCATTTCGTTGGAAGCGGGTTTTTAAGTGCTCAGGATTCATTTCGTTGGAAGCTGGTTTTTAAGTGCTCTGGAGTCACTTCGTTGGAAGCGGGTTATTATGTGCTCTGGAGTCATTTCGTTGGAAGCGTGTTTTTAAGTGCTCTGTAGTCATTTCATTGGAAACGGGTTTTTACGTGCTCTGGAGTCATTTCGTTGGAAGAAGTTTTTTAAGTGCTCTGGAGTCATTTCGTTAGAAGCGGATTTGTAAGTCCTCTGTAGTCATTTTGTTGAAAGCGCCTTTTAAGTGCTCTGGAGTCATTTTGTTGGAAGCATGGTTTAAAGTGCTCATTAGTCATTTTGTTGGAAGCGGGTTTTTAAGTGCTCTGGAGTGATTTCTTTGGAAGCGGGTTATTATGTGCCCTGGAGTCATTTCGTCGGAAGCGGGTTTTTAAGTGCTCTGGAGTCATTTCGTTGGAACCAGGTTTTCACGTGCTCTGGAGTCATTTCATTGGAAGCGGGTTTTTGAGTGCTCTGCAGTCATTTTGTTGGAAGCGGGTTTTTAAGTGCTCTGGAGTCATTTGGTTGGAAGCGGGTTTTAGAGTGCTCTGGAGTCATTTCCTTGGAAGTGG
This sequence comes from Meriones psammophilus, assembly GCA_036365155.1. Taxonomy (NCBI): domain Eukaryota; kingdom Metazoa; phylum Chordata; class Mammalia; order Rodentia; family Muridae; genus Meriones; species Meriones psammophilus. The sequence continues at coordinate 98,263 of JAEOAE010001315.1, read as the reverse complement.
GTTTTTATGAACTCAGGTCATTTCATTCTAAGCGGGATTTTAAGTGCTCTGGAGTCATTTCGTTGGAAGTGGGTTTTTGAGGGCTCTGGAGTCATTTCCTTGGAAGTGGGTATGTAAGAGCTCTGGAGTATTTTTGTGGGAAGCGGGTTTTGAAGTGCTCTGTAGTCATTTCATTAGAAACGGGTTTTTACGTGCTCTGGAGTCATTTTTGTTGGAAGCGGGTTTTTAAGTGCTCTGGAGTCATTTCATTGTAAACGGGTTATTATGTGCTCTGGAGTCATTTCGCTGGAAGCGGGTTATTATGTGCCCTGGAGTTATTTCGTTGGAAGCGGGTTTGTAAGTGCTCTGGAACCATTTCAATGGAAGCTGTTTTTTAAGTGCTCTGTAGTCATTTCATTCGAAAAGGGTTCTTACGAGCTCTGGAGTCATTTCGTTGGAAGCGTGTTTTTATGCGCTCTGGAGTCATTTCGTTTGAAGCGGGTTTTTATGAGCTCAGTTCATTTCATTCTAAGAGGGTTTTTAAGTGCTCTGGAGTCAAATCGTTGGAAGTGGGTTTTTGAGTGCTCTGGAGTCATTTCGTTGGAAGCGGGTATGTAAGTGCTCTGGAGTCATTTCGTTGGAAGCGGGTTTTTAAGTGCTCTGTAATCATTTCGTTGTAACTGGGTTTTTACGTGCTCTTGAGTCATTCCGTTGGAAGCGGGTTTTTAAGTGCTCTGGAGCCATTTCTTTGGAAGCTGTTTTTTAAATGCTCTGGAGTCATTTCGTTAGAAGGAGATTTGTAAGTCCTCTGGAATCATTTCATTGGAAGCAGGTTTTTAAGTGCTCTGAGGTCATTTCGTTGGAAGCGAGTTTTTAAGTGCTCTGTGGCCATTTTGTTGTAAGCAGGATTTAAGTGCTCTGGAGTCATTTCGTTGGAATCATGGTTTTAAGTGCTCAGGAGTCATTTCGTTGGAATCGGGTTTTTAAGTGCTCTGTGGTCATTTCATTGGAACCGGGTTTTTACGTGCTCTGGAGTCATTTCGTTGGAAGCGGGTTTTTATGAGCTCAGGTCATTTCATTCTAAGCGGTCTTTTAAGGGCTCTGGAGTCATTTCGTTGGAAGCAGGTTTTTAAGTGCTGTGTACTCATTTCATTGGAAACAAGTTTTAAAGTGCTCTGGAGTCATTTCGTTGGAAGCGGATTTTTAAGTGCTCTGTAGTCATTTCATTGGAAACGGGTTTTTACATGCTCTGCAGTCATTTCGTTGGAAGCGGGTTTTTAAGTACTGTGTTGTCATTTCGTTGGAAGCGGGTATTAGAGTGCTCTGGATTCATTTCATTGATAGCGGGTTTTTAAGTGCTCTGAGGTCATTTCGTTGGAAAAGGGTTTTTATGTTCTCTGGAGTCATTTCGTTGGAAGCAGGTTTTTAAGTGCTTGGGAGTCATTACGTTGGAAGCGGGTTTTAGAGTGCTCTGGAGTCATTTCGTTGGAAGCGGGTTTTTATGAGCTCAGGTCATTTCATTGGAAGCGGGTTTTTAAGTGCTCTGGAGTCATTTCGTTTGAAGTGGGTTTTTGAGTGCTCTGGAGTCATTTCGTTGGAAGCAGGTATGTAAGTGCTCTGGAGTCATTTCGTTGGAAGCGGGTTTTTAAGTGCTCTGTACTCATTTCGTTGTAACCGGGTTTTTACGTGCTCTGGAGTCATTTCGTTGGAAGCGGGTTTTTAAGTGCTCTGGAGCCATTTCATTGGAAGCTGTTTTTTAAATGCTCTGGAGTCATTTCGTTAGAAGCAGATTTGTAAGTCCTCTGGAATCATTTCATTGGAAGCGGGTTTTTAAGTGCTCTGAGGTCATTTCGTTGGAAGCGAGTTTTTAAGTGCTCTGTGGCCATTTTGTTGTAAGCGGGTTTTAAGTGCTCTGGAGTCATTTCATTGGAATCATGGTTTTAAGTGCTCAGGAGTCATTTCGTTGGAAGCGGGTTTTTAAGTGCTCTGTGGTCATTTCATTGGAAGCGGGATTATAAGGGCTCTGGAGTCATTACGTTGGAAGTGGGTTTTTAAGTGCTCTGGAGTCATTTCTTTGGAAGCGGGTTTTTAAGTGCTCTGTAGTCATTTCATTGGAACCGGGTTTTTACGTGCTCTGGAGTCATTTCGTTGGAAGCAGGTTTTTCCAGACTCAGAGTCATTTCATTGGAAGCTGTTTTTTAAGTGCTCTGGATTCATTTTGTTGGAAGCGGGTTTTTAAGTGCTCAGGAGTCATTTCTTTGGAAGCGGTTTTTAAGTGCTCTGTAGTCATTTCTTTGGAAACGGGTTTTTGCGTGCTCTGGAGTCATTTCGTTGGAAGCGGGTTTAAATGAGCTCAGGTCATTTCATTCTAAGCGGGTTTTTAAGGGCTCGGAGTCATTTAGTTGGAAGCAGGTTTTTAAGTGCTCTGTACTCATTTCATTGGAAACATGTTTTTAAGTGCTCTGGAGTCATTTCGTTGGAAGCGGGTTTTTAAGTGCTCAGGATTCATTTCGTTGGAAGCGGGTTTTTATGAGCTCAGGTCATTTCATTGGAAGCGGGTTTTTAAGTGCTCAGGAGTCATTTCGTTGGAAGTGGGTTTTTCAGTGCTCTGGAGCCATTTCGTTGGAAGCAGGTTTTTAAGTGCTCTGAGGTCATTTCGTTGGAAGCGAGTTTTTAAGTGCTGTGTGGTCATTTAGTTTGTAGCGGGTTTTAAGTGCTCTGGAGTCATTTCATTGGAAGAATGGTTTTAAGTGCTCAGGAATCATTTTGTTGGAAGCGGCTTTGTAAATGCTCAGGAGTCATTTCTTTGGAAACGGGTTTTTAAGTACTCTGTAGTCATTTCATTGGAAAGGGGTTTTTAAGTGCTCTGTAGTCATTTTGTTGGAAGCGGTTATGTAAGTGCTCTGGCGTCATTTCTTTGGAAGCGGGTATTATGTGCCCTGGAGTATTTTATTTGGAAGCAGGTTTTTAAGTTCTCCTAGTCATTTCGTTGGAAGCAGGTTTTTAAGTGCTCTGGAGTCAATTCTTTGGAAGCGTGTTTTAGAGTGCTCTGGAGTGATTTCCTTGGAAGCAAGTTTTTGAGTGCTCTGCAGTCATTTCGTTGGAAGCGGGTTTTTAAGTGCTCTGGAGTCATTTCGTTGGAAGCGGGTGTTTAAGTGCTCTGTGGTCATTTCGGTGTAAGCCGGTTTTTAAATGCTCAGTAGTCATTTCGTTGAAACCCGGTTTTTACGTGCTCAGGAGTCATTTCTTTGGAAGCTTTTTTTTAAGGGCTCTGGAGTCATTTCGTTGGAAGCGGGTTATTATGTGCCTTGGAGTTATTTCGTTGGAAGCAGGTTTTTAAGTGCTCTGGAGTCATTTCTTTGGAAGCTGTTTTTTAAGTATTCTGGAGTCATTTCATTGGTAGCGGGTTTTAGAGTGCTCTGGAGTCATTTCGTTGGAAGGAGGTTTTTGAGTGCTCTGCAGTCATTTCATTGGAAGCGGGTTTTTAAGTGCTCTGGAGTCATTTCTTTGGAAGTGGTTTTTTAAGTGCATTGGAGTCATTTTGATGGAAGCAGGTTTTAGAGTGCTCTGGAGTCATTTCGTTGGAAGCGGGTTTTTAAGTGCTCTGGAGTCATTTCGTTGGAAGCGGGTTTTTAAGTGCTCTGGAGTCATTTCGTTGGAAGCTGTTTTTTAAGTCCTCTGGACTCATTTCGTTAGAAGCGGATTTGTAAGTCCTCTGGAGTCATTTCATTGGAAGCGGGTTTTTAAGTGCTCTGAGGTCATTTCGTTGGAAGTGAGTTTTTAAGTGCTCTGTGGTCATTTCGTTGTAAGCGGCTTTTAAGTGCTCTGGAGTCATTTCGTTGGAAGCATGGTTTTATTTGCTCAGGAGTCATTTCGTAGGAAGCGGTTTTGTAAGTGCTCTGGATTCATTTCTTTGGAAGCGGTTTTTTAAGTGCTCTGTTGTCATTTCATTGGAAACGCGTTTTACGTGCTCTGCAGTCATTTCGTTGGAAGTGGGTTTTTAAGTGCTCTGGAGTCATTTCATTGGAAGCGGGTTTTTAAGTGCTCTGGAGTCATTTCATTGGACTTGGGTTTTTGAGTGCTCTGGAGTCATTTCGTTGGAAGCGGGTTTTTGAGTGCTCTGGAGACATTTCGTTGGAAGCGGGTTTTTGAGTGCTCTAGAGACATTTTGTTGGAAGCGGATTTTAAGTGCTCTGTGGTCATTTCGTAAGCGGATTTTAAATGCTCTGTAGTCATTTCGTTGGAACCGGTTTTTAAGTGCTCTGTAGTCATTTCGTTGGAGCGGTTTTTATGTGCTCTGAGGTCATTTCGCTTGGAATCGGGTTTTTAAGTGATCTGGAGTCATTTCTTTTGAAGCTGATTTTAGAGTGCTCTGAGTCATTTCATTTGAAGCAGGTTTTTAAGTGCTCTGGAGTCATTTCTTTGAAGCGGATTTTAGAGTGCTCTGGAGTCATTTCGTTTGAAGCGGGTTTTTAAGTGCTCTGAGGTCATTTCATTTGGAAGCTAGTTTTTAAGTGCTCTGTGGTCATTTCATTGTAAGTGGGTTTTAAGTGCTCTGGAGTTTATTCAAGGGAAGAATGGTTATAAGTTCTCAGTAGTCATTTCATTGGAAGCAGGTTTTTAAGTGCTCTGTACTCATTTCATTGGAAACGGGTTTTTAAGTGCTCTGGAGTCATTTCGTTGGAAGCGTGTTATTATATGCTCGGGAGTCATTTCTTTGGAAGCAGGTTTTTATGTGCTCTGAGGTCATTTTGTTGGAATTTGGTTTTTAAGTGCTCTGGGCTCATTTCGTTGGAAGCGAGTTTTTAAGTGCTCTGGAGTCAATTCGTTGGAAGCGGGTTTTTAAGTGCTCTGGAGCCATTTCATTGGAAGCTGTTTTTTAAATGCTCTGGAGTCATTTCGTTAGAAGCAGATTTGTAAGTCCTCTGGAATCATTTCATTGGAAGCGGGTTTTTAAGTGCTCTGAGGTCATTTCGTTGGAAGCGAGTTTTTAAGTGCTCTGTGGCCATTTTGTTGTAAGCGGGTTTTAAGTGCTCTGGAGTCATTTCATTGGAATCATGGTTTTAAGTGCTCAGGAGTCATTTCGTTGGAAGCGGGTTTTTAAGTGCTCTGTGGTCATTTCATTGGAAGCGGGATTATAAGGGCTCTGGAGTCATTACGTTGGAAGTGGGTTTTTAAGTGCTCTGGAGTCATTTCTTTGGAAGCGGGTTTTTAAGTGCTCTGTAGTCATTTCATTGGAACCGGGTTTTTACGTGCTCTGGAGTCATTTCGTTGGAAGCAGGTTTTTCCGTACTCAGGAGTCATTTCATTGGAAGCTGTTTTTTAAGTGCTCTGGATTCATTTTGTTGGAAGCGGGTTTTTAAGTGCTCAGGAGTCATTTCTTTGGAAGCGGTTTTTAAGTGCTCTGTAGTCATTTCTTTGAAACGGGTTTTTATGTGCTCTGGAGTCATTTAGTTGGAGCGGGTTTAAATGAGCTCAGGTCATTTCATTCTAAGCGGTTTTTAAGGGCTCGAGTCATTTAGTTGGAAGCAGGTTTTAAGTGCTCTGTACTCATTTCATTGGAAACATGTTTTTAAGTGCTCTGGAGTCATTTCGTTGGAAGCGGGTTTTTAAGTGCTCAGGATTCATTTCGTTGGAAGCGGGTTTTTATGAGCTCAGGTCATTTCATTGGAAGCGGGTTTTTAAGTGCTCAGGAGTCATTTCGTTGGAAGTGGGTTTTTCAGTGCTCTGGAGCCATTTCGTTGGAAGCAGGTTTTTAAGTGCTCTGAGGTCATTTCGTTGGAAGCGAGTTTTTAAGTGCTGTGTGGTCATTTCGTTGTAAGCGGGTTTTAAGTGCTCTGGAGTCATTTCATTGGAAGAATGGTTTTAAGTGCTCAGGAATCATTTTGTTGGAAGCGGCTTTGTAAATGCTCAGGAGTCATTTCTTTGGAAACGGGTTTTTAAGTACTCTGTAGTCATTTCATTGGAAAGGGGTTTTTAAGTGCTCTGTAGTCATTTTGTTGGAAGCGGTTATGTAAGTGCTCTGGCGTCATTTCTTTGGAAGCGGGTATTATGTGCCCTGGAGTATTTTATTTGGAAGCAGGTTTTTAAGTTCTCCTAGTCATTTCGTTGGAAGCAGGTTTTTAAGTGCTCTGGAGTCAATTCTTTGGAAGCGTGTTTTAGAGTGCTCTGGAGTGATTTCCTTGGAAGCAAGTTTTTGAGTGCTCTGCAGTCATTTCGTTGGAAGCGGGTTTTTAAGTGCTCTGGAGTCATTTCGTTGGAAGCGGGTTTTTAAGTGCTCTGTGGTCATTTCGTTGTAAGCGGGTTTTAAGTTCTCTGGAGTCATTTGGTTGGAAGCGGGTTTTAGAGTGCTCTGGAGTCATCTCGTTGGAAGCAGGTTTTTATGAATCAGGTCATTTCATTCTAAGCGGGTTTTTAAGTGCTCTGGAGTCATTTCGTTGGAAGTGGGTTTTTTAGGGCTCTGGAGTCATTTCCTTGGAAGTGGGTATGTAAGAGCGCTGGAGTATTTTCGTTGGAAGCGGGTTTTTAAGTGCTCTGTAGTCATTTCATTGGAAACGGGTCTTTACGTGCTCTGGAGTCATTTTGTTGGAAGCGGGTTTTTAAGTGCTCTTGAGTCATTTCATTGTAAACGGGTTTTTACGTGCTCTGGATTCATTTCCCTGGAAGCGGGTTATTATGTGCCCTGGAGTTATTTCGTTGGAAGCGGGTTTGTAAGTGCTCTGGAGCCATTTCATTGGAAGCTGTTTTTTAAGTGCTCTGTAGTCTATTCATTCGAAAAGGGTTCTTACCCGCTCTGGAGTCATTTCGTTGGAAGCGGGTTTTTAAGTGCTCTGGAGTCATTTCGTTGGAAGTGGGTTTTTGAGTGCTCTGGAGTCATTTCGTTGGAAGCGGGTATGTAAGTCCTCTGGAGTCATTTCGTTGGAATCGGGTTTTTAAGTGCTCTGGAGTCATTTCGTTGGAAGTGGGTTTTTGAGTGCTCTGGAGTCATTTCGTTGGAAGCGGGTATGTAAGTGCTCTGGAGTCATTTTGTTGGAAGTGGGATTTTAAATGCTGTGAGGGCATTTCGTTGGAAGCGGGTTTTTAAGTGCTCTGGAGTCATTTCGTTGGAAGCTGTTTTTTAAGTGCTCTGGAGTCATTTCTTTGGAAGCGGGTTATTATGTGCCCTGGAGTCATTTCGTCGGAAGTGGGTTTTTAAGTGCTCTGGAGTCATTTCGTTGGAAACTGTTTTTTAAGTGCTCTGGAGTCATTTCATTGGAAGCAGGTTTTTAAGTGCTCTGGAGTCATTTCATTGGAAACGGGTTTTTACATGCTCTGCAGTCATTTCGTTGGAAGCGGGTTTTTAATTGCTCTGGAGTCATGTTGTTGGAAGCAGGTTTTAGAGTGCTCTGCAGTCATTTCGTTGGAAGCAGGTTTTTAAGAGTTCAGGTCATTTCATTGGAAGCGGGTTTTTAAGTGCTCTGGAGTCATTTCGTTGGAAGCTGTTTTTTAAGTGCTCTGGAGTCATTTCTTTGGAAGCGGGTTATTATGTGCCCTGGAGTCATTTCGTCGGAAGCGGGTTTTTAAGTGCTCTGGAGTCATTTCGTTGGAAACTGTTTTTTAAGTGCTCTGGAGTCATTTCATTGGAAGCGGGTTTTTAAGTGCTCTGGAGTCATTTCATTGGAAACGGGTTTTTACATGCTCTGCAGTCATTTCGTTGGAAGCGGGTTTTTAATTGCTCTGGAGTCATGTTGTTGGAAGCAGGTTTTAGAGTGCTCTGCAGTCATTTCGTTGGAAGCAGGTTTTTACGAGTTCAGGTCATTTCATTGGAAGCGGGTTTTTAAGTGCTCTGGAGTCATTTCGTTGGAAGTCGGTTTTTGAGTGCTCTGGAGTCATTTCGTCGGAAGTGGGCTGTTACATGCTCTGGAGTCATTTCGTTGGAAGCGGGTTTTTAAGTGCTCTGGAGCCATTTCGTTGAAAGCTGTTTTTTAAATGCTCTGGAGTCATTTCGTTAGAAGCAGATTTGTAAGTCCTCTGGAATCATTTCATTGGAAGCGGGTTTTTAAGTGCTCTGCAGTCATTTCGTTGGAAGCGGGTTTATAAGTGCTCTGGAATCATTTCGTTGGAAGCGGGTTTTTAAGTGCTCTGGAGTCATTTCGTTGGAAGCTGTTTTTTAATCCTCTGGACTCATTTCGTTAGAAGCGGATTTGTAAGTCCTCTGGAGTCATTTCATTGGAAGCGGGTTTTTAAGTGCTCTGAGGTCATTTCGTTGGAAGTGAGTTTTTAAGTGCTATGTGGTCATTTCGTTGTAAGCGGGTTTTAAGTGCTCTGGAGTCATTTCGTTGGAAGCATGGTTTTATGTGCTCAGGAGTCATTTCGTAGGAAGCGGTTTTGTAAGTGCTCTGCAGTCATTTCGTTGGAAGCGGTTTTTTAAGTGCTCTGTTGTCATTTCATTGGAAACGCGTTTTTAAGTACTCTGTAATCATTTCATTGGAAACGCGTTTTACGTGCTCTGGAGTCATTTCGTTGGAAGCGGGTTTTTAAGGGCTCTGGAGTCATTTCATTGGAAGCGGGTTTTTAAGTGCTCTGGAGTCATTTCATTGGACTTGGGTTTTTGAGTGCTCTGGAGTCATTTCGTTGGAAGCGGGTTTTTGAGTGCTCTGGAGACATTTCGTTGGAAGCGGGTTTTTGAGTGCTCTAGAGACATTTTGTTGGAAGCGGGATTTTAAGTGCTCTAAGGGCATTTTGTTGGAAGCGGGTTTTTAAGTGCTCTGTTGTCATTTAGGTGTAAGCGGGATTTTAAATGCTCTGTAGTCATTTCGTTGGAACCGGGTTTTTAAGTGCTCTGGAGTCATTTCTTTGGAAGCGGGTTTTTATGTGCTCTGAGGTCATTTCGTTGGAATCGGGTTTTTAAGTGCTCTGGAGTCATTCTTTGGAAACTGATTTTAGAGTGCTCTGGAGTCATTTCGTTGGAAGCGGGTTTTTAAGTGCTCTGGAGTCATTTCTTTGGGAGCGGATTTTAGAGTGCTCTGGAGTCATTTCGTTGGAAGCGGGTTTTTAAGTGCTCTGGAGTCATATCGTTGGAAGCTGTTTTTTAAGTGCTCTGGAGTCATTTCGTTTGAAGCGGATTTGTAAGTCCTCTGTAGTCATTTCGTTTGAAGCGGGTTTTTAAGTGCTCTGAAGTCATTTTGTTGGAAGCTAGTTTTTAAGTGCTCTGTGGTCATTTCATTGTAAGTGGGTTTTAAGTGCTCTGGAGTCTATTCGTTGGAAGAATGGTTATAAGTTCTCAGGAGTCATTTCATTGGAAGCAGGTTTTTAAGTGCTCTGTACTCATTTCATTGGAATCGGGTTTTTAAGTGCTCTGGAGTCATTTCGTTGGAAGCGTGTTTTATAGTGCTCTGGAGTCATTTCGTTGGAAGCAAGTTTTTGAGTGCTCTGCAGTCATTTCGTTGGAAGCGGGTTTTTATGTGCTCTGGACTCATTTCGTTGGGAGCGGGTTTTTGAGTGCTCTGGAGACTTTTTGTTGGAAGCGGGATTTTAAGTGCTTGGAGGGCATTTCGTTGGAAGCGGGTGTTTAAGTGCTCTGTGGTCATTTCGGTGTAAGCCGGTTTTTAAATGCTCAGTAGTCATTTCGTTGAAACCGGGTTTTTACGTGCTCAGGAGTCATTTCTTTGGAAGCTTTTTTTTAAGGGCTCTGGAGTCATTTCGTTGGAAGCGGGTTATTATGTGCCTTGGAGTTATTTCGTTGGAAGCAGGTTTTTAAGTGCTCTGGAGTCATTTCTTTGGAAGCTGTTTTTTAAGTATTCTGGAGTCATTTCATTGGTAGCGGGTTTTAGAGTGCTCTGGAGTCATTTCGTTGGAAGGAGATTTTTGAGTGCTCTGCAGTCATTTCATTGGAAGCGGGTTTTTAAGTGCTCTGGAGTCATTTCTTTGGAAGTGGTTTTTTAAGTGCATTGGAGTCATTTTGATGGAAGCAGGTTTTAGAGTGCTCTGGAGTCATTTTTGTTGGCGGGTTTTTAAGTGCTCTGGAGTCATTTCGTTGGAAGCGGGTTTTTAAGTGCTCTGGAGTCATTTCGTTGGAAGCTGTTTTTTAAGTCCTCTGGACTCATTTCGTTAGAAGCGGATTTGTAAGTCCTCTGGAGTCATTTCATTGGAAGCGGGTTTTTAAGTGCTCTGAGGTCATTTCGTTGGAAGTGAGTTTTTAAGTGCTCTGTGGTCATTTCGTTATGTGCGGACTTTTAAGTGCTCTGGAGTCATTTCGTTGGAAGCTTGGTTGTATTTGCTCAGGAGTCATTTAAGAGGGAAGCGGTTTTGTAAGTGCTCTGGATTCATTTCTTTGGAAGCGGTTTTTAAGTGCTCTGTTGTCATTTCATTGGAAACGCAGCGTTTCGTGCTCTGCAGTCATTTCGTTGGAAGTGGGTTTTTAAGTGCTCTGGAGTCATTTCATTGGAAGCGGGTTTTTAAGTGCTCTGGAGTCATTTCATTGGACTTGGGTTTTTGAGTGCTCTGGAGTCATTTCGTTGGAAGCGGGTTTTGAGTGCTCTGGAGACATTTCGTTTTGAGCGGGTTTTTGAGTGCTCTAGAGACATTTTGTTGGCGCGGATTTTAAGTGCTCTGTGGTCATTTCGTGTGTAAGCGGATTTTAAATGCTCTGTAGTCATTTTTAAATTGGAACCGGGTTTTTAAGTGCTCTGTAGTCATTTCGTTGGAAGCGGTTTTTATGTGCTCTGAGGTCATTTCGTTGGAATCGGGTTTTAAGTGATCTGGAGTCATTTCTTTTTGAAGCTGATTTTAGAGTGCTCTGGAGTCATTTCATTTGAAGCAGGTTTTTAAGTGCTCTGGAGTCATTTCTTTGGAAGCGGATTTTAGAGTGCTCTGGAGTCATTTCGTTTGAAGCGGGTTTTTAAGTGCTCTGAGGTCATTTCGTTGGAAGCTAGTTTTTAAGTGCTCTGTGGTCATTTCATTGTAAGTGGGTTTTAAGTGCTCTGGAGTTTATTCGTTGGAAGAATGGTTATAAGTTCTCAGTAGTCATTTCATTGGAAGCAGGTTTTTAAGTGCTCTGTACTCATTTCATTGAAACGGGTTTTTAAGTGCTCTGGAGTCATTTCGTTGGAAGCGTGTTATTATATGCTCGGGAGTCATTTCTTTGGAAGCAGGTTTTTATGTGCTCTGAGGTCATTTTGTTGGAATTTGGTTTTTAAGTGCTCTGGGCTCATTTCGTTGGAAGCGAGTTTTTAAGTGCTCTGGAGTCAATTCGTTGGAAGCAGGTTTTTGAGTGCTCTGGAGTCATTTCGTTGGAAGCAGGTTTTTAAGTGCTCTGGAGTCATTTCTTTGAAAGCGGGTTTTTACGTGCTCTGGAGTCATTTTGTTGGAAGCAAGTTTTTGAGTGCTCTGCAGTCATTTCTTTGGAAGCGGTTTTTACGTGCTCTGGAGTCATTTCGTTGGGCGGGTTTTAAGTGCTCTGGAGTCATTTCGTTGGAAGTTGTTTTTTAAGTGCTCTGGAGTCATTTCGTTAGAAGGGGATTTGTAAGTCCTCTGGAGTCATTTCGTTGGAAGTGGGTTTTTCAGTGCTCTGAGGTCATTTCGTTGGAAGCGAATTTTTAAGTGCTGTGTAGTCATTTCATTGGAAACCGGTTTTTAAGTACTCTGGAGTCATTTCGTTGGAATCGTGTTATTATGTGCTATGGAGTCATTTCGTTGGAAGGGGGTTTTTAAGTACTCTGTAGCATTACATTGGAAACAGGTTTTTACGTGCTCTGGAGTCATTTAGATTGGAGCGGGTTTTAAATGCTCTGTAGTCATTTCTTGGAAACGGGTTTTTACGTGCTCTGGAGTCATTTTGTTGGAAGCGGGTTTTTGAGTGCTCTGGAGACATTTCGTTTGAAGAGGGTTTGTGAGTGATCTGGAGTCATTTTGTTGGAAGCGGGATTTTAAGTGCTCTGAGGGCATTTCGTTGGAAGCGGGTATGTAAGTGCTCTGGAGTCATTTCGTTGGAAGTGGGTTGTAAGTGCTCAGGAGTCATTTCGTTGGAAGCTGTTTTTTAAGTGCTCTGGAGTCATTTATTTTGGAAGTGGGTTATTATGTGCCCTGGAGTTATTTCGTTGGAAGCGGGTTTGTAAGTACTCTGGAGTCATTTCGTTGGAAGTGGCTTTTTAAGTTCTTTGGAGTCATTTCTTTGGAAGCGGGTTATTATGTGCCCTGGAGTTAATTCGTTGGAAGCTGGTTTTTAAGTGCTCTGGAGTCACTTCATTGGAAGCTGTTTTTTAAGTGCTCTGGAGTCATTTATTTTGGAAGTGGGTTATTATGTGCCCTGGAGTTATTTCTTTGGAAGCGGGTTTGTAAGTCCTCTGGAGTCATTTCATTGGAAGAGGTTTTTTAAGTGCTCTGAGGTCATTTCATTGGAAGCGGTTTTTAAGTGCTCTGGGGTCATTTCGCTGGAAGCGGGTTTTAGAGTGCTCTGGAGTAATTTTGTTGGAAGCGGGTTTTTTAGTGCTCTGGAGACATTTCGTTGGAAGCGGGTTTGTGAGTGATCTGGAGTCATATTGTTGGAAGAGGGATTTTAAGTGCTCTAAGGGCATTTCGTTGGGCGGTTTTTAATGGCTCTGTGGTCATTTAGGTGTAAGCGGATTTTAAATGCTCTTTAGTCATTTTGTTGGAACCGTGTTTTTAAGTGCTCTGGAGTCATTTCGTTGGAAGCAGGTTTTTATGAGCTCTGAGGTCATTTCTTTGGAAGCGGATTTTAGAGTGCTCTGGAGTCTTTTCATTGGAAGCGGGTTTTAGAGTGCTCTGGAGTCATATCGTTGGAAGTGGGTTTTTAAGTGCATTGGAGTCATTTCTTTGGAAGCGTGTTTTTAAGTGTTCTGGTATCCTTTCCATGGAAGCAGGTTTTTAAGTGCTCTGGAGTCATTTCATTGGAAGCGGGTTTTTAAGTGCTCTGGAGTCATTTCGTTGGAAGCGGGTTTTAGAGTGCTCTGGAGTCATTTCGTTGGAAGCGGGTTTTTAAGTGCTCTGGAGTCATTTCGTTGGAAGCAGGTTTTTAAGTGATCTGGAGTCATTTCCTTGGAAGCGTGTTTTTAAGTGTTCTTGTATCCTTTCCATGGAAGCAGGTTTTTAAGTGCTCTGGAGTCATTTCGTTGGAAGCATGGTTTTATTTGCTCAGGAGTCATTTCGTAGGAAGCGGTTTTGTAAGTGCTCTGGATTCATTTCTTTGAAGCGGTTTTTAAGTGCTCTGTTGTCATTTCATTGAAACGCGCGTTTTAACGTGCTCTGCAGTCATTTCGTTGGAAGTGGGTTTTTAAGTGCTCTGGAGTCATTTCATTGGAAGCGGGTTTTTAAGTGCTCTGGAGTCATTTCATTGGACTTGGGTTTTTGAGTGCTCTGGAGTCATTTCGTTGGAAGCGGGTTTTTGAGTGCTCTGGAGACATTTCGTTAGGCGGGTTTTTGAGTGCTCTAGAGACATTTTGTTGGAAGGGATTTTAAGTGCTCTGTGGTCATTTCGTGTAAGCGGGATTTTAAATGCTCTGTAGTCATTTCGTTGGAACCGGGTTTTTAAGTGCTCTGTAGTCATTTCGTTGGAAGCGGTTTTTTATGTGCTCTGAGGTCATTTCGTTGGAATCGGGTTTTTAAGTGATCTGGAGTCATTTCTTTTGAAGCTGATTTTAGAGTGCTCTGGAGTCATTTCATTTGAAGCAGGTTTTTAAGTGCTCTGGAGTCATTTCTTTGGAAGCGGATTTTAGAGTGCTCTGGAGTCATTTCGTTTGAAGCGGGTTTTTAAGTGCTCTGAGGTCATTTCGTTGGAAGCTAGTTTTTAAGTGCTCTGTGGTCATTTCATTGTAAGTGGGTTTTAAGTGCTCTGGAGTTTATTCGTTGGAAGAATGGTTATAAGTTCTCAGTAGTCATTTCATTGGAAGCAGGTTTTTAAGTGCTCTGTACTCATTTCATTGGAAACGGGTTTTTAAGTGCTCTGGAGTCATTTCGTTGGAAGCGTGTTATTATATGCTCGGGAGTCATTTCTTTGGAAGCAGGTTTTTATGTGCTCTGAGGTCATTTTGTTGGAATTTGGTTTTTAAGTGCTCTGGGCTCATTTCGTTGGAAGCGAGTTTTTAAGTGCTCTGGAGTCAATTCGTTGGAAGCAGGTTTTTGAGTGCTCTGGAGTCATTTCGTTGGAAGCAGGTTTTTAAGTGCTCTGGAGTCATTTCTTTGAAAGCGGGTTTTTACGTGCTCTGGAGTCATTTTGTTGGAAGCAAGTTTTTGAGTGCTCTGCAGTCATTTCTTTGGAAGCGGGTTTTTACGTGCTCTGGAGTCATTTCGTTGGAAGCGGGTTTTTAAGTGCTCTGGAGTCATTTCGTTGGAAGTTGTTTTTTAAGTGCTCTGGAGTCATTTCGTTAGAAGGGGATTTGTAAGTCCTCTGGAGTCATTTCGTTGGAAGTGGGTTTTTCAGTGCTCTGAGGTCATTTCGTTGGAAGCGAATTTTTAAGTGCTGTGTAGTCATTTCATTGGAAACCGGTTTTTAAGTACTCTGGAGTCATTTCGTTGGAATCGTGTTATTATGTGCTATGGAGTCATTTCGTTGGAAGGGGGTTTTTAAGTACTCTGTAGCATTACATTGGAAACAGGTTTTTACGTGCTCTGGAGTCATTTCGTTGGAAGCGGGTTTTTAAATGCTCTGTAGTCATTTCATTGGAAACGGGTTTTTACGTGCTCTGGAGTCATTTCGTTGGAAGCGGGTTTTTGAGTGCTCTGGAGACATTTCGTTTGAAGAGGGTTTGTGAGTGATCTGGAGTCATTTTGTTGGAAGCGGATTTTAAGTGCTCTGAGGGCATTTCGTTGGAAGCGGTATGTAAGTGCTCTGGAGTCATTTCGTTGGAAGTGGGTTGTAAGTGCTCAGGAGTCATTTCGTTGGAAGCTGTTTTTTTAAGTGCTCTGGAGTCATTTATTTTGGAAGTGGGTTATTATGTGCCCTGGAGTTATTTCGTTGGAGCGGGTTTGTAAGTACTCTGGAGTCATTTCGTTGGAAGTGGCTTTTTAAGTTCTTTGAGTCATTTCTTTGGAAGCGGGTTATTATGTGCCCTGGAGTTAATTCGTTGGAAGCTGGTTTTTAAGTGCTCTGGAGTCACTTCGTTGGAAGCTGTTTTTTAAGTGCTCTGGAGTCATTTATTTTGGAAGTGGGTTATTATGTGCCCTGGAGTTATTTCTTTGGAAGCGGGTTTGTAAGTCCTCTGGAGTCATTTCATTGGAAGAGGTTTTTTAAGTGCTCTGAGGTCATTTTCATTGGAAGCGGTTTTAAGTGCTCTGGGGTCATTTAAGCTGGAAGCGGGTTTTAGAGTGCTCTGGAGTAATTTTGTTGGAAGCGGGTTTTTTAGTGCTCTGGAGACATTTCGTTGGAAGCGGGTTTGTGAGTGATCTGGAGTCATATTGTTGGAAGAGGGATTTTAAGTGCTCTAAGGGCATTTCGTTGGAAGCGGTTTTTTAATGGCTCTGTGGTCATTTAGGTGTAAGCGGGATTTTAAATGCTCTTTAGTCATTTTGTTGGAACCGTGTTTTTAAGTGCTCTGGAGTCATTTCGTTGGAAGCAGGTTTTTATGAGCTCTGAGGTCATTTCTTTGGAAGCGGATTTTAGAGTGCTCTGGAGTCTTTTCATTGGAAGCGGGTTTTAGAGTGCTCTGGAGTCATATCGTTGGAAGTGGGTTTTTAAGTGCATTGGAGTCATTTCTTTGGAAGCGTGTTTTTAAGTGTTCTGGTATCCTTTCCATGGAAGCAGGTTTTTAAGTGCTCTGGAGTCATTTCGTTGGAAGCATGGTTTTATTTGCTCAGGAGTCATTTCGTAGGAAGCGGTTTTGTAAGTGCTCTGGATTCATTTCTTTGGAAGCGGTTTTTTAAGTGCTCTGTTGTCATTTCATTGGAAACGCGTTTTACGTGCTCTGCAGTCATTTCGTTGGAAGTGGGTTTTTAAGTGCTCTGGAGTCATTTCATTGGAAGCGGGTTTTTAAGTGCTCTGGAGTCATTTCATTGGACTTGGGTTTTTGAGTGCTCTGGAGTCATTTCGTTGGAAGCGGGTTTTTGAGTGCTCTGGAGACATTTCGTTGGAAGCGGGTTTTTGAGTGCTCTAGAGACATTTTGTTGGAAGCGGGATTTTAAGTGCTCTGTGGTCATTTCGGTGTAAGCGGGATTTTAAATGCTCTGTAGTCATTTCGTTGGAACCGGGTTTTTAAGTGCTCTGTAGTCATTTCGTTGGAAGCGGTTTTTTATGTGCTCTGAGGTCATTTCGTTGGAATCGGGTTTTTAAGTGATCTGGAGTCATTTCTTTTGAAGCTGATTTTAGAGTGCTCTGGAGTCATTTCATTTGAAGCAGGTTTTTAAGTGCTCTGGAGTCATTTCTTTGGAAGCGGATTTTAGAGTGCTCTGGAGTCATTTCGTTTGAAGCGGGTTTTTAAGTGCTCTGAGGTCATTTCGTTGGAAGCTAGTTTTTAAGTGCTCTGTGGTCATTTCATTGTAAGTGGGTTTTAAGTGCTCTGGAGTTTATTCGTTGGAAGAATGGTTATAAGTTCTCAGTAGTCATTTCATTGGAAGCAGGTTTTTAAGTGCTCTGTACTCATTTCATTGGAAACGGGTTTTTAAGTGCTCTGGAGTCATTTCGTTGGAAGCGTGTTATTATATGCTCGGGAGTCATTTCTTTGGAAGCAGGTTTTTATGTGCTCTGAGGTCATTTTGTTGGAATTTGGTTTTTAAGTGCTCTGGGCTCATTTCGTTGGAAGCGAGTTTTTAAGTGCTCTGGAGTCAATTCGTTGGAAGCAGGTTTTTGAGTGCTCTGGAGTCATTTCGTTGGAAGCAGGTTTTTAAGTGCTCTGGAGTCATTTCTTTGAAAGCGGGTTTTTACGTGCTCTGGAGTCATTTTGTTGGAAGCAAGTTTTTGAGTGCTCTGCAGTCATTTCTTTGGAAGCGGGTTTTTACGTGCTCTGGAGTCATTTCGTTGAAGGGTTTTAAGTGCTCTGGAGTCATTTCGTTGGAAGTTGTTTTTTAAGTGCTCTGGAGTCATTTCGTTAGAAGGGGATTTGTAAGTCCTCTGGAGTCATTTCGTTGGAAGTGGGTTTTTCAGTGCTCTGAGGTCATTTCGTTGGAAGCGAATTTTTAAGTGCTGTGTAGTCATTTCATTGGAAACCGGTTTTTAAGTACTCTGGAGTCATTTCGTTGGAATCGTGTTATTATGTGCTATGGAGTCATTTCGTTGGAAGGGGGTTTTTAAGTACTCTGTAGCATTACATTGGAAACAGGTTTTTACGTGCTCTGGAGTCATTTCGTTGGAAGCGGGTTTTTAAATGCTCTGTAGTCATTTCATTGGAAACGGGTTTTTACGTGCTCTGGAGTCATTTCGTTGGAAGCGGGTTTTTGAGTGCTCTGGAGACATTTCGTTTGAAGAGGGTTTGTGAGTGATCTGGAGTCATTTTGTTGGAAGCGGGATTTTAAGTGCTCTGAGGGCATTTCGTTGGAAGCGGGTATGTAAGTGCTCTGGAGTCATTTCGTTGGAAGTGGGTTGTAAGTGCTCAGGAGTCATTTCGTTGGAAGCTGTTTTTTAAGTGCTCTGGAGTCATTTATTTTGGAAGTGGGTTATTATGTGCCCTGGAGTTATTTCGTTGGAAGCGGGTTTGTAAGTACTCTGGAGTCATTTCGTTGGAAGTGGCTTTTTAAGTTCTTTGGAGTCATTTCTTTGGAAGCGGGTTATTATGTGCCCTGGAGTTAATTCGTTGGAAGCTGGTTTTTAAGTGCTCTGGAGTCACTTCATTGGAAGCTGTTTTTTAAGTGCTCTGGAGTCATTTATTTTGGAAGTGGGTTATTATGTGCCCTGGAGTTATTTCTTTGGAAGCGGGTTTGTAAGTCCTCTGGAGTCATTTCATTGGAAGAGGTTTTTTAAGTGCTCTGAGGTCATTTCATTGGAAGCGGTTTTTAAGTGCTCTGGGGTCATTTCGCTGGAAGCGGGTTTTAGAGTGCTCTGGAGTAATTTTGTTGGAAGCGGGTTTTTTAGTGCTCTGGAGACATTTCGTTGGAAGCGGGTTTGTGAGTGATCTGGAGTCATATTGTTGGAAGAGGGATTTTAAGTGCTCTAAGGGCATTTCGTTGGAAGCGGTTTTTTAATGGCTCTGTGGTCATTTAGGTGTAAGCGGGATTTTAAATGCTCTTTAGTCATTTTGTTGGAACCGTGTTTTTAAGTGCTCTGGAGTCATTTCGTTGGAAGCAGGTTTTTATGAGCTCTGAGGTCATTTCTTTGGAAGCTTTTTTTAATTGTTCTGGAGTCATTTCGTTGGAAACAGGTTTTTAAGTGCTCTGGAGTCATTTCTTTGGAAGCGGATTTTAGAGTGCTCTGGAGTCTTTTCGTTGGAAGCGGGTTTTTAAGTGCTCTGGAGTCATTTCGTTGGAAGCTTTTTTTTAAGTGCTCTCGAGTCATTTCGTTTGAAGCGGATTTGTAAGTCCTCTGTAGTCATTTCGTTGGAAGCTAGTTTTTAAGTGCTCTGTGGTCATTTCATTGTAAGTGGGTTTTAAGTTCTCAGGAGTCATTTCGTTGGAAGCAGGTTTGTAAGTACTCTGGAATCATTTCGTTGGAAGCAGGTTTTTAAGTGCTCTGTACTCATTTCATTGGAAACGGGTTTTTAAGTGCTCTGGAGTCATTTCGTTGGAAGCGTGTTATTATGTGCTCTGGAGTCATTTCTTTGGAAGCAGGATTTTAAGTGCTCTGTAGTCATTTCGTTGGAAGCGTGTTTTAAAGTGCTCAGGAGTCATTTCTTTGGAAACAAGTTTTTGAGTGCTCTGCAGTCATTTCGTTGGAAGCGGGTTTTTAAGTGCTCTGGAGTCATTTTGTTGGAAACTGTTTTTTAAGTGCTCTGGACTCATTTCGTTGGGAGCGGTTTTTGAGTGCTCTGGAGACATTTTGTTGGATGCGGGATTTTAAGTGCTAGGAGGGCATTTCGTTGGAAGCGGGTGTTTAAGTGCTCTGTTGTCATTTTGGTGTAAGCCGCTTTTTAAATGCTCTGTAGTCATTTCGTTGGAACTGCGTTATTATGTGCCCTGGAGTTATTTCATTGGAAGCAGGTTTTCAAGTGCTCTGGAGTCATTTCTTTGGAAGCTATTTTTTAAGTATTCTGGAGTCATTTCGTTGGAAGCGGTTTTAGAGTGCTCTGGAGTCATTTCGTTGGAAGGAGGTTTTTGAGTGCTCTGCAGTCATTTCGTTGGAAGCGGGGTTTTAAGTGCTCTGGAGTCATTTTTTGGAAGTGGTTTTTTAAGTGCATTGGAGTCATTTTGATGGAAGTGGGTTTTTAAGTGTTCTCGTATCCTTTCCATGGAAGCAGGTTTTTAAGTGCTCTGGAGTCATTTCATTGGAAGCGGGTTGTTAAGTGGTCTGGAGTCATTTCATTGGAAGCGGGTTTTTAAGTGCTCTGGGGTCATTTCATTGCAAGCGGGTTGTTATGAGCTCAGGTCATTTCATTGGAAGCGGGTTTTTAAGTACTCTGGAGTCATTTCGTTGGAAGTGTGTTTTTGAGTGCTCTGGAGTAATTTCGTTGGAAGCAGGTTTGTAAGTGCTCTGGAGTCATTTTGTTGGAAGCAGTTTATTATGTGCCCTGGAGTTATTTCGTTGGAAGCGGGTTTTTAAGTGCTCTGGAGTCAGTTCACTGGAAGCGGGTTTTAAGTGCTCTGGAGTCATTTCGTTGGAAGTTGTTTTTTAAGTGCTCTGTAGTCATTACATTGGAAACGGGTTTTTACGTGCTCTGGAGTCATTTCGTTGGAAGCGGGTTTTTAAGTGCTCTGTAGTCATTTCATTGGAAACGGGTTTTTACGTGCTCTGGAGTCATTTCGTTGGAAGCAAGGTTTTAAGTGCTCTGGAGTCAGTTCATTGGAAGCGGGTTTCAAGTGTTCTGGAGTCATTTCGTTGGAAGTTGTTTTTTAAGTGCTCTGGAGTCATTTCGTTAGAAGCGGATTTGTAAGTCCTCTGGAGTCATTTCGTTGGAAGCAGGTTTTTCAGTGCTCTGAGGTCATTTCGTTGGAAGCGAATTTTTAAGTGCTCTGTAGTTATTTCATTGGAAACTGGTTTTTAAGTGCTCTGGAGTCATTTCGTTGGAAGCGTGTTATTATGTGCTATGGAGTCATTTCGTTGGAACCGGGTTTTTAAGTGCTCTGTAGTCATTTCATTGGAACCGGGTTTTTACGTGCTCAGGAGTCATTTCGTTGGAAGAGGTTTTTTATGTGCTCTGGAGTCATTTCGTTGGAGCGGGTTATTATATGCCCTAGAGTTATTTAGTTGGAAGTGGGTTTTTAAGTGCTGAGTCATTTCTTTGGAAGATTTTTTTTAAGTGCTCTGGAGTCATTTCGTTGGAAGCAGGTTTTTAAGTGCTCTGGAGTGATTTCGTTGGAAGCGGGTTTTTATATGCGCTGAGGTCCTTTAGTTGGAAGCGGGTTTTTAAGTGCTCTGGGTTCATTTTGTTGCAACTGGGTTTTTAAGTGCTCTCGAGTCATTTCGTTGGAAGCAGGTTTTTGAGTGCTCTGCAGTCATTTTGTTGGAAGAGGGTTTTTAAGTGCTCTGGAGTCATTTCATTGGAAGCGGGTTTTAGAGTGCTCTGGAGTCATATCGTTGGAAGTGGGTTTTTAAGTGCATTGGAGTCATTTCTTTGGAAGCGTGTTTTTAAGTGTTCTGGTATCCTTTCCATGGAAGCAGGTTTTTAAGTGCTCTGGAGTCATTTCATTGGAAGCGGGTTTTTAAGTGCTCTGGAGTCATTTCGTTGGAAGCGGGTTTTAGAGTGCTCTGGAGTCATTTCGTTGGAAGCGGGTTTTTAAGTGCTCTGGAGTCATTTCGTTGGAAGCAGGTTTTTAAGTGATCTGGAGTCATTTCCTTGGAAGCGTGTTTTTAAGTGTTCTTGTATCCTTTCCATGGAAGCAGGTTTTTAAGTGCTCTGGAGTCATTTCATTGGAAGCGGGTTTTTAAGTGCTCTGGAGCCATTTCTTTGGAAGCTGTTTTTTAATTGTTTTGGAGTCATTTCGTTGGAAGCAGGTTTTTAAGTGATCTGGAGTCATTTCCTTGGAAGTGTGTTTTTAAGTGTTCTTGTATCCTTTCCATGGAAGCAGGTTTTTAAGTGCTCTGGAGTCATTTCATTGGAAGGGGTTTTTACGTGCTCTGGAATCATTTCGTTGGAAGCGGGTTTTAGAGTGCTCTGGAGTCATTTCATTGGTAGCAGGTTTTTAAGTGCTCTGAGGTCATTTGATTCGAGGCGGGTTTTTAAGTGCTCTGGGGTCATTTCGTTGGAAACGGGTTTTTATGTGCTCTGGAGTCATTTCCTTGGAAGCGGGTTTTTAAGTGCTCTGGAGTCATTTCGTTGAAAGCGGGTTTTAGAGTGCTCAGGAGTCATATCGTTGGAAGCGGGTTTTTATGAGCTCAGGTCATTTCATTGGAAGCAGGTTTTTAGGTGTTCTGGAGTCATTTCGTTGGAAGTGGGTTTTTATGTGCTCTGAGATCACTTCATTGGAAACTGGTTTTAGAGTGCTGTGGAGTCATTTCGTTGGAAGCAGGTTTTTAAGTGCTCTGGAGTCATTTCTTTAAAAGCAGTTTTTTGAGTTCTCTGGAGTCATTTTGTTGGAAGCAGGTTTTTAAGTGTTCTGGAGTCATTTCGTTGGAAGCGGGTTTTTAAGTGTTCTGTTATCCTTTCCATGGAAGCGGGTTTTTAAGTGCTCTGGATTCATTTCGTTGGAAGTGGGTTTTTATGAGCTCAGGTTATTTCATTGGAAGCGGTTTTTTATGTGATCTGGAGTCATTTCGTTGGAAGCGGGTTTTTAAGTGCTCTGTAGTCATTTCATTGGAAACGGGTTTTTACGTGCTCTGGAGTCATTTCGTTGGAAGCAAGGTTTTAAGTGCTCTGGAGTCAGTTCATTGGAAGCGGGTTTCAAGTGTTCTGGAGTCATTTCGTTGGAAGTTGTTTTTTAAGTGCTCTGGAGTCATTTCGTTAGAAGCGGATTTGTAAGTCCTCTGGAGTCATTTCGTTGGAAGCAGGTTTTTCAGTGCTCTGAGGTCATTTCGTTGGAAGCGAATTTTTAAGTGCTCTGTAGTTATTTCATTGGAAACTGGTTTTTAAGTGCTCTGGAGTCATTTCGTTGGAAGCGTGTTATTATGTGCTATGGAGTCATTTCGTTGGAACCGGGTTTTTAATTGCTCTGTAGTCATTTCATTGGAACCGGGTTTTTACGTGCTCAGGAGTCATTTCGTTGGAAGAGGTTTTTTATGTGCTCTGGAGTCATTTCGTTGGAAGCGGGTTATTATATGCCCTAGAGTTATTTCGTTGGAAGTGGGTTTTTAAGTGCTCTGGAGTCATTTCTTTGGAAGCTTTTTTTTAAGTGCTCTGGAGTCATTTCGTTGGAAGCAGGTTTTTAAGTGCTCTGGAGTGATTTCGTTGGAAGCGGGTTTTTATATGCGCTGAGGTCCTTTAGTTGGAAGCGGGTTTTTAAGTGCTCTGGGTTCATTTTGTTGCAACTGGGTTTTTAAGTGCTCTCGAGTCATTTCGTTGGAAGCAGGTTTTTGAGTGCTCTGCAGTCATTTTGTTGGAAGAGGGTTTTTAAGTGCTCTGGAGTCATTTCGTTGGAAGTTGTTTTTTAAGTGCTGTTGAGTCATTTCATTGGAAGCGGGTTTTTAAGTGCTCTGGAGCCATTTCTTTGGAAGCTGTTTTTTAATTGTTTTGGAGTCATTTCGTTGGAAGCAGGTTTTTAAGTGATCTGGAGTCATTTCATTGGAAGCGTGTTTTTAAGTGTTCTTGTATCCTTTCCATGGAAGCAGGTTTTTAAGTGCTCTGGAGTCATTTCATTGGAAGGGTTTTTAATGTGCTCTGGAATCATTTCGTTGGAAGCGGGTTTTAGAGTGCTCTGGAGTCATTTCATTGGTAGCAGGTTTTTAAGTGCTCTGAGGTCATTTGATTCGACGCGGGTTTTTAAGTGCTCTGGGGTCATTTCGTTGGAAACGGGTTTTTATGTGCTCTGGAGTCATTTCCTTGGAAGCGGGTTTTTAAGTGCTCTGGAGTCATTTCGTTGAAAGCGGGTTTTAGAGTGCTCAGGAGTCATATCGTTGGAAGGGTTTTATGAGCTCAGGTCATTTCATTGGAAGCAGGTTTTTAGGTGTTCTGGAGTCATTTCGTTGGAAGTGGGTTTTTATGTGCTCTGAGGTCACTTCATTGGAAACTGGTTTTAGAGTGCTGTGGAGTCATTTCGTTGGAAGCGGGTTTTTAAGTGCTCTGGAGTCATTTCTTTAAAAGCAGTTTTTTGAGTTCTCTGGAGTCATTTTGTTGGAAGCAGGTTTTTAAGTGTTCTGGAGTCATTTCGTTGGAAGTGGGTTTTTGAGTGCTCTGGAGACACTATGCTTTAAGTGGTTCATTATGTGCCCTGGAGTTATTTCATTGGAGGCAGGTTTGTAAGTGCTCTCGAGTCATTTCGTTGGAAGCTGTTTTTTCAGTGCTCTGGAGTCATTTCGTTGGAAGCGGGTTTTTAAGTGCTCTGTGGTCATTTCGGTGTAAGCGGGTTTTAAAGTGATCTGGAGTCATTTCATTGGAAGCTTTTTTTTAAGTGCTCTGAGTCATTTCGTTTAGCGGTTTTGAGTGCTCTGGAGACATTATGTTGGAAGAGGTTTATTATGTGCCCTGGAGTTATTTCATTTGAGGCAGGTTTTTAAGTGCTCTGAGTCATTTCTTTGGAATTAGGTTTTTCAGTGCTCTGGAGTCATTTCTTTGGAATCGGGTTTTAAGTGCTCTGTAGTCATTTCATTGGAAACGGGTTTTATGTGCTCTGGAGTCATTTTGTTGGAGCGGATTTTTAAGTGCTCTGGGCTCATTTTTTGGAAGCAGTTTTTAAGTGCTCTGAGTCATTTCCTTGGAATTAAGGTTTTGAGTGCTCTGAGTCATTCATTTGAAGTGGGTTTTAAGTGCTCTGGAGTCATTTCGTTGGAAGTTGTTTTTAAGTGCTCTGGAGTCATTTCGTTGGAACCATTTTTTAAGTGCTCTGGAGTCATTTTTATTTGAAGCTTTTTAAGTGTTCTGAGGTCATTTCCATGGAAGCGGTTTTTAAGTGCTCTGGAGTCATTTCATTGAAACTGGTTTTAAGTGCTCTGGAGTCATTTCGTTTAAATGGTTTTTATGTTCTCTGGAGTCATTTCATTGGAACTGGTTTTTAAGTGCTCTGGAGTCATTTCATTGGAACCGGGTTTTACGTGCTCTGGAGTCATTTCGTTGGAAGAGTTTTTAAAGTGCTCTGAGTCATTTCATGGAAGCGGTTATTATAGTGCTCTGGAGTCATTTTGTTGGAAGTGGGTTTTTAAGTGCTCTGAGTCATTTCGTTGGAAGAGGTTTTTAAGTGCTCTGGGCTCATTTCGTTGGAAAGCAGGTTTTAAGTGCTCTGGAGTCATTTCGTTGGAAGGGTTTTTAAGTGCTCTGAGTCCTTTTTCGTTGGAAGCGGGTTTTAAAGTGCTCTGGGTCATTTTGTTGCAACTGGGTTTTAAGTGCTCTGTAGTCATTTCGTTGGAACCAGGTTTTTCCGTGCTCTGCAGTCATTTTGTTGGAAGAGGGGTTTTTAAGTGCTCTGAGTCATTTCATTGGAAGCTGGTTTTAGAGTGCTCTGGAGTCATTTCGTTGGAAGCGGGTTTTTAAGTGCATTGGAGTCATTTCTTTCTGGAAGCGTGGTTTTAAGTGTTCTGGAGTCATTTCCATGGAAGCAGGTTTTTAAGTGCTCTGGAGTCATTTCATTGGAAGCGGGTTTTTAAGTGTTCTGGAGTCATTTCGTTGGAAGCAGGTTTTTTAAGTGCTCTGAGTCATTTCTTTGGAAGGTTTTTTAAGTGCTCTGGAGTCATTTCGTTGGAAGCAGGTTTTTAAGTGCTCTGGAGTCATTTCCTTGGAAGGCGTTTTTAAGTGTTCTGAGTCATTTCCATGGAGCGTGTTTTTAAGTGCTCTGGAGTCATTTCATTGGAAGCTGTTTTAAGTGCTCTGGAGTCATTTCATTTGGAAGCTGTTTTTAATTGTTTTGGAGTCATTTTTTTGGAAGCGGGTTTTTAAGTGCTCTGGAGTCATTTCCTTTGGAAGTGTGTTTTTAAGTGTGCTCTGTATCATTTCCATGGAAGCAGGTTTTTAAGTGCTCTGGGTCATTTCATTGGAAGGGGGTTTTAAGTGCTCTGAGTCATTTCGTTGGAAGCGGTTTTAGAGTGCTCTGGAGTCATTTCATTGGTAGCAGGTTTTTAAGTGCTCTGAGGTCATTTGATTGAAGGCGGGTTTTAAGTGCTCTGGGGTCATTTCGTTGAAAGCGGGTTTTATGTGCTCTGGAGTCATTTCCTTGGAAGCGGGTTTTTAAGTGCTCTGAGTCATTTCGTTGAAAGCGGGTTTTTAGAGTGCTCAGGAGTCATTTCGTTGGAAGCGGGTTTTTAAGTGCTCAGGTCATTTCATTGGAAGCAGGTTTTTAGTGTTCTGGAGTCATTTCGTTGGAAGTGGGTTTTAAAGTGCTCTGAGATCATTTCATTGGAAACTGGTTTTAGAAGTGCTCTGAGTCATTTCGTTGGAAGCAGGTTTTAAGTGCTCTGGAGTCATTTCTTTGGAAAGCAGGTTTTGAGTTCTCTGGAGTCATTTTGTTGGAAGCAGGTTTTTAAGTGTTCTGGAGTCATTTCATTTGGGCGGGTTTTTAAGTGTTCTGTTATCCTTTCCATGGAAGGGGGTTTTAAGTGCTCTGGAGTCATTTCGTTGGAAGTGGTTTTTAAGAGCTCTGGTCATTTCATTGGAGCGGTTTTTATGTGCTCTGGAGTCATTTCGTTGGAAGGGGGTTTTTAAGTGCTCTGTAGTCATTTCATTGGAAACGGGTTTTTACGTGCTCTGGAGTCATTTAGTTTTTTAAGTGCTCTGGAGTCATTTCATTGGAAGCGGGTTTTTAAGTGTTCTGAGTCATTTCGTTGGAAGTTGTTTTTTAAGTGCTCTGGAGTCATTTCATTGAAGCGGTTTTTTAAGTCCTCTGAGTCATTTCGTTGGAAGCAGGTTTTTCAGTGCTCTGAGTCATTTAGTTGGAAGCGGTTTTTAAGTGCTCTGTAGTCATTTCATTGGAAACTGGTTTTTAAGTGCTCTGAGTCATTTCGTTGAAGCAGTTATTATGTGCTCTGGAGTCATTTCGTTGGAACATTTTAATTGCTCTGTAGTCATTTTCATTGAACCGGGTTTTTAGTGCTCTGGAGTCATTTCGTTTGAAGAGGTTTTTTATGTGCTCTGGAGTCATTTCCATTGGAAGCGGGTTTTAATGTGCCTCTTGAGTTATTTCGTTGGAAGTGGGTTTTAAGTGCTCTGAGTCATTTCTTTGGAAGCTTTTTTAAGTGCTCTGGAGTCATTTCATTGGAAGCAGGTTTTAAGTGCTCTGGAGTCATTTCCATGGAAGGGTTTTTATATGCGCTGAGGTCCTTTAGTTGGAAGCGGGTTTTAAGTGCTCTGGGTTCATTTTGTTGCAACTGGGTTTTTAAGTGCTCTGGAGTCATTTCGTTGGAAGCAGGTTTTTGAGTGCTCTGCAGTCATTTTGTTGGAAGAGGGTTTTTAAGTGCTCTGGAGTCATTTCGTTGGAAGTTGTTTTTTAAGTGCTGTTGAGTCATTTCATTGGAAGCGGGTTTTTAAGTGCTCTGGAGCCATTTCTTTGGAAGCTGTTTTTTAATTGTTTTGGAGTCATTTCGTTGGAAGCAGGTTTTTAAGTGATCTGGAGTCATTTCATTGGAAGCGTGTTTTTAAGTGTTCTTGTATCCTTTCCATGGAAGCAGGTTTTTAAGTGCTCTGGAGTCATTTCATTGGAAGGGGTTTTTACGTGCTCTGGAATCATTTCGTTGGAAGCGGGTTTTAGAGTGCTCTGGAGTCATTTCATTGGTAGCAGGTTTTAAGTGCTCTGAGTCATTTGATTCGACGCGGGTTTTTAAGTGCTCTGGGTCATTTCGTTGGAAACGGGTTTTATGTGCTCTGGAGTCATTTCCTTGGAAGCGGTTTTTAAGTGCTCTGGAGTCATTTCGTTGAAAGCGGGTTTTAGAGTGCTCAGGAGTCATTTCGTTGGAAGCGGGTTTTTATGAGCTCAGGTCATTTCATTGGAAGCAGGTTTTAGGTGTTCTGGAGTCATTTCGTTGGAAGTGGGTTTTTATGTGCTCTGAGGTCATTTCATTGGAAACTGGTTTTTGAGTGCTCTGGAGTCATTTCGTTGGAAGCGGGTTTTTAAGTGCTCTGGAGTCATTTCTTTAAAAGCAGTTTTTGAGTTCTCTGGAGTCATTTTGTTGGAAGCAGGTTTTAAAGTGTTCTGGAGTCATTTCGTTGGAAGTGGGTTTTTGAGTGCTCTGGAGACACTTGCTTTAAAGTGGTTCATTATGTGCCCTGAGTTATTTCATTGGAGGCAGGTTTGTAAGTGCTCTGGAGTCATTTCGTTGGAAGCTGTTTTTTCAGTGCTCTGGAGTCATTTCGTTGGAAGCGGGTTTTTAAGTGCTCTGTGGTCATTTCGGTGTAAGCGGGTTTTAAAGTGATCTGGAGTCATTTCATTGGAAGCTTTTTTTTAAGTGCTCTGGAGTCATTTCGTTGGTAGCGGGTTTTTGAGTGCTCTGGAGACATTATGTTGGAAGAGGTTTATTATGTGCCCTGGAGTTATGTCATTTGAGGCAGGTTTGTAAGTGCTCTCGAGTCATTTCTTTGGAGGCTGTTTTTTCAGTGCTCTGGAGTCATTTCTTTGGAATCGGGTTTTTAAGTGCTCTGGAGTCATTTCGTTGGAAGCGGGTTTTATGTGCTCTGAAGTCATTTTGTTGGAAGCGGATTTTTAAGTGCTCTGGGCTCATTTTTTTGGAAGCAGGTTTTTAAGTGCTCTGGAGTCATTTCCTTGGAATTAGGTTTTTGAGTGCTCGGGAGTCATTTCGTTGGAAGTGGGTTTTTAAGTGCTCTGGAGTCATTTCGTTAGAAGCGGATTTGTAACTCCTCTGGAGTCATTTCGTTGGAACCATGTTTTTAATTGCTCTGGAGTCATTTCGTTGGAAGCGGGTTTTTAAGTGTTCTGGTATCCTTTCCATGGAAGCGGGTTTTTAAGTGCTCTGGAGTCATTTCTTTGGAAGCGGGTTTTTAATTGCTCTCTAGTCATTTCGTTTTAAATGGGTTTTTATGTTCTCTGGAGTCTTTTCATTGGAAGCTGTTTTTTAAGTGCTCTGGAGTCATTTCGTTAGAAGCGGATTTGTTAGTCCTCTGGAGTCGTTTCGTTGGAAGCATGTTTTTAAGTGCTCTGAGGTTGTTTCGTTGGAAGCGAATTTTTAAGTGCTCTGGGCTCATTTTGTTGGAAGCAGGTTTTTACGTGCTCTGCAGTCATAACGTTGGAAGAGGTATTTAAAGTACTCAGAGGGCATTTCGTTGGAAGCGGGTTTTTAAGTGCAATGTGGTCATTTCGGTGTAAGCGGGTTTTTAAGTGCTCTGGAGTCTTTTCGTTGGAAGCAAGGTTTTAAGTGCTCAGGAGTCATTTTGTTGGAAGCGGGTTTTTAAGTGCTCTGTAGTCATTTCGTTGGAACCGGGTTTTTCCGTGCTCTGGAGTCATTTCGTTCGAGGCGGGTTTTTAAGTGCTCAGGAGTCATTTCGTTGGAAGCTGTTTTTTAAGTGCTCTGGAGTCATTTCGTTGGAAGCGGGTTTTTAAGTGCTCTGTGATCATTTCGGTGTAAGCGGGTTTTTAAGTATTCTGGGCTCATTTCGTTGGAAGCAGGTTTTTGAGTGCTCTTGAGTCATTTCGTTGGAAGCGTGTTTTACAGTGCTCTGGAGTCATTTTGTTGGAAGCGGGTTTCAGAGTGCTCTAGAGTCATTTCTTTGGAAGCAGGCTTTTAAGTGTTCTGGAGTCATTTCGTTCGAAGTGGGTTTTTAAGTGCATTGGAGTCATTTCGTTGGAAGTGCTTTTGAGAGTGCTCTGGAGTCATTTCATTGGAAGCGTGTTTTTAAGTGCTCTGGAGTCATTTCGTTGGAAGCTGTTTTTTAAGTCCTCTGGACTCATTTCGTTGGAAGCAGGTTTTTGAGTGCTCTGGAGTCATTTCGTTGGAAGCGGGTTTTTAAGTGCATTGGCGTCATTTTTTTGGAAGCGGGATTTTAAGTGCTCTGAGGGCATTTCCTTGGAAGCGGGTTTTTAAGTGCTCTGTGGTCATTTCTGTGTAAGCGGGTTTTTAAGTGCTCTGGGCTCATTTCGTTGGAAGCAGGTTTTTGAGTGCTCTTGAGTCATTTCTTTGGAAGCGGGTCTTTAAGTGCTTTGGAGTCATTTCTTTGGAAGTGGGTTTTAGAGTGCTCTGCAGTCATTTCGTTGGAAGTGGGTTTTTATGTGCTTTGGAGTTATTTCGTTGGAAGCGGGTTTTAGAGTGCTCTGGAGTCATTTCATTGGTAGTGGGTTTTTAAGTGCTCTGAGGTCATTTCGTTGGAAACGGGTTTTTATGTGCTCTGCAGTCATTTCGTTGGAAGCAGGTTTTTAAGTGCTCTGTGGTCATTTCGGTGTAAGCGGGTTTTGAAGTTTTATGGGCTCATTTCGTTGGAAGCAGGTTTTTGAGTGCTCTTGAGTCATTTTGTTGGAAGCGGGTCTTTAAATGCTCTGGAGTCATTTCTTTGGAAGCGGGTTTTAGAGTGCTCTGCAGTCATTTCGTTGGAAGTGGGTTTTTAAGTGCTTTGGAGTCATTTCGTTGGAAGCGGGTTTTTAAGTGTTCTGGTATCCTTTCCATGGAAGCCGGTTTTTAAGTGCACTGGAGTCATTTCATTGGAAGAGGGTTTTTAAGGGCTCTGGAGTCATTTCGTTGGAAGCGGGTTTTAGAGTGCTCTGGAGTCATTTCACTGGTAGCGGGTTTTTATGTGCTCTGAGGTCATTTCGTTGGAAACGGGTTTTTATGTGCTCTGCAGTCATTTCGTTGGAAGCTGTTTTTTAAGTGCTATGGAGTCATTTCATTGGAACCGTGTTTTTACGTGCTCTAGAGTCATTTCGTTGGAAGGGGGTTTGTAAGTGCTCTGGAGTCATTTCGTTGGAAGCTGTTTTTTAAGTGCTCTGGAGTCATTTCGTTGGAAGCGGGTTTTATGTGCTCTGAAGTCATTTTGTTGGAAGCGGATTTTTAAGTGCTCTGGGCTCATTTTTTTGGAAGCAGGTTTTTAAGTGCTCTGGAGTCATTTCCTTGGAAGCAGGTTTTTGAGTGCTCGGGAGTCATTTCGTTGGAAGTGGGTTTTTAAGTGCTCTGGAGTCATTTCGTTGGAAGCGGGTTTTTAAGTGTTCTGGTATCCTTTCCATGGAAGCGGGTTTTTAAGTGCATTGGAGTCATTTCATTGGAAGCGGGTTTTTAAGTTTTCTGTTATCCTTTCCATGGAAGTGTTTTTTTATGAGCCCTGAGGTAATTTCATTGGAAGCGGGTTTTTAAGTGCTCTGGAGTCATTTCTTTGGAAGCTGTTTTTAAAATGCTCTGGAGTCATTTCGTTGGAAGCGGGTTTTAATGTCCTCTGAAGTGATTTCGTTCGAAGCGGGTTTTTAAGTGCTCTGGAGTCATTTCTTTGGAAGCGGGTTTTTAATTGCTCTCTAGTCATTTCGTTTTAACTGGGTTTTTACGTTCTCTGGAGTCTTTTCATTGGAAGCTGTTTTTTAAGTGCTCTGGAGTCATTTCGTTAGAAGCGGATTTGTAAGTCCTCTGGAGTTGTTTCGTTGGAAGCGGGTTTTTAAGTGCTCTGAGGTTGTTTCGTTGGAAGCGAATTTTTAAGTGCTCTGGGCTCATTTTGTTGGAAGTAGGTTTTTACGTGCTCTGCAGTCATAACGTTGGAAGAGGTATTTAAAGTGCTCTGAGGGCATTTCGTTGGAAGCGGGTTTTTAAGTGCAATGTGGTCATTCCGGTGTAAGCGGGTTTTTAAGTGCTCTGGAGTCTTTTCGTTGGAAGCAAGGTTTTAAGTGCTCAGGAGTCATTTCGTTGGAAGCAGCTTATTATGTGCCCTGGAGTTATTTCGTTGGAAGCGGGTTTGGAAGTGCTCTAGAGCCATTTCGTTGGAAGCTGTTTTTTAAGTGCCCTGGCGTCATTTCTTTGGAAGCGGGTTATTATTTGCCGTGTTGTTACTTCATTGGAAGCGGGTTTTTAAGTGCTCTGGAGTTATTTCGTTGGAAGCAGGTTTTTGAGTGCTCTTGAGTCATTTCGTTGGAAGCGGGTGTTTAAGTGCTCTGGAGTCATTTCTTTGCAAGCGGGTTTTAGAGTGCTCTGGAGTCATTTTGTTGGAAGCAGGCTTTTAAGTGTTCTGGAGTCATTTCGTTGGAAGTGGATTTTTAAGTGCATTGCAGTCATTTCGTTGGAAGCAGGTTATTATTTGCCGTGTAGTTATTTCATTGGAAGCGGGTTTTTAAGTGCTCTGGAGTTATTTCCTTGGAAGCAGGTTTTTGAGTGCTCTTGAGTCATTTTTTTGGAAGCTGGTCTTTAAGTGCTCTGGAGTCATTTCTTTGGAAGTGGGTTCTAGAGTGCTCTGGAGTCATTTCGTTGGAAGCAGGTTTTTGAGTGCTCTTGAGTCATTTTGTTGGAAGCGGGTCTTTAAATGCTCTGGATTCATTTCTTTGGAAGCGGGTTTTAGAGTGCTCTGGAGTCATTTCATTGGAAGAGGGTTTTTCAGTGCTCTTGAGTCATTTCGTTGGAAGCGGGTCTTTAAGTGCTCTGGAGTCATTTCTTTGGAAGCGCTTTTTAGAGTGCTCTGGAGTCATTTTATGGATGCGGTTTTTTAGGTGCTCTGTAGTCATTTCGTTGGAACCGGGTTTTTACGTGCTCTGGAGTCATTTCATTGGAAGGTTGTTTGTAAGTCCTCTGGAGTCATTTCATTGGAACCTGTTTTTTAAGTGTTCTGGAGTCATTTTGTTGGAAGCGGGTTATTATGTGCCCTGGAGATATTTCGTTGGAAGCAGGTTTTTAAGTGCTCTGGAGTCATTTCGTTGGAAGCTGTTTTTTAAGTGCTCTGGAGACATTTCGTTGGAAGCAGGTTTTTGAGTGCTCTGGAGTCATTTCGTTGGAAGCAGGTTTTTAAGTGCATTGGCGTCATTTTTTTGGAAGCGGGATTTTAAGTGCTCTGAGGGCATTTCGTTGGAATTGGGTTTTTAAGTGCTTTGGAGTTATTTCGTTGGAAGCAGGTTTTAGAGTGCTCTGGAGTAATTTCGTTGGAAGCGGGTTTTTAAGTGCTCTGAGGTCATTTCGTTGGAAACGGGTTTTTATGTGCTCTACAGTCATTTCGTTGGAAGCAGGTTTTTAAGTGCTCTGTGTTCATTTTGGTGTAAGCAGGTTTTTAAGTATTCAGGGCTCATTTTGTTGGAAGCAGGTTTTTGAGTGCTCTTGAGTCATTTCGTTGGAAGCGGGTCTTTAAATGCTCTGGAGTCATTTCGTTGGAAGCGGGTTTTAGAGTGCTCTGGAGTCATTTCACTGTTAGCGGGTTTTTATGTGCTCTGAGGTCATATCGTTGGAAACGGGTTTTTATGTCCTCTGCAGTCATTTCGTTGGAAATGGGTTTTTATGTGCTCTGCAGTCATTTCGTTGGAAGCTTTTTTTTAATTGCTATGGAGTCATTTCGTTGGAACCGGGTTTTTACGTGCTCTAGAGTCATTTCGTTGGAAGGGGGTTCGTAAGTGCTCTGGAGTCATTTCGTTGGAAGCTGTTTTTTAAGTGCTCTGGAGTCATTTGGTTGGAAGCAGGTTTTTGAGTGCTCTGGAGTCATTTCATTGGAAGCGGGTTTTTAAGTGCATTGGAGTCATTTCACTGGAAGCGGGTTTTTAAGTTTTCTGTTATCCTTTCCATGGAAGCGGGCTTTTAAGTGCTCTGGAGTCATTTCATTGGAAGCAGGTTTTTAAGTGCTCTGGAGTCTTTTCGTTGGAAGCGGGTTTTAGAGTGCTCTGGAGTCATTTTATTGGTTTGGTTTTTTATGAGCTCTGAGGTCATTTCATTGGAAGCAGGTTTTTAAGTGCTCTGGAGTCATTTAAGTTTGGAAGCAGGTTTTTAAGTATTCTCGTGTCCTTTTGTTCTGAAGCTGGGTTTACATACCTGGGGTCATTTCTTTGGAAGGCATATTTTAAGTGCTCTGTAGTCATTTTCGTTGGAGCGGGTTTTTAAGTGCTCTGAGTCATTTCTTTGGAGCGGGTTTTTAATTGCTCTCTAGTCATTTCGTTTTAACTGGGTTTTAAGTTCTCTGAGTCTTTTCATTGGAAGCTGTTTTTAAGTGCTCTGGAGTCATTTCATTAGAAGCGGATTTGTAAGTCCTCTGGAGTCGTTTCATTGGAAGCGGGTTTTAAGTGCTCTGAGGTTGTTTCGTTGGAGGCGAATTTTTAAGTGCTCTGGGCTCATTTTGTTGGAAGCAGGTTTTTACGTGCTCTGCAGTCATATCGTTGGAAGCAGTATTTTAAGTGCTCTGAGGGCATTTCGTTGGAGCGGGTTTTTGTGCAATGTGGTCATTTCGGTGTAGCGGGTTTTAAGTGCTCTGAGTCTTTTAGTTTGGAAGCAAGGTTTTAAGTGCTCAGGAGTCATTTCGTTGGAAGCGGGTTTTAAGTGCTCTGTAGTCATTTCGTTGGAACCGGGTTTTACATGCTGTGGAGTCATTTTGTTGACGGGTTTTAAGTGCTCAGGAGTCATTTCGTTGGAAGCTGTTTTTTAAGTGCTCTGGAGTCATTTCGTTGGAAGCAGGTTATTATGTGCCCTGGAGTTATTTCGGTGGAAGCGGGTTTGGAAGTGCTCTGGAGCCATTTCGTTGGAAGCTGTTTTTTAAGTGCCCTGGCGTCATTTCATTCGAAGCGGGTTATTATTTGCCGTGTAGTTATTTCATTGGAAGCGGGTTTTTAAGTGCTCTGGAGTTATTTCCTTGGAAGCAGGTTTTTGAGTGCTCTTGAGTCATTTTTTTGGAAGCTGGTCTTTAAGTGCTCTGGAGTCATTTCTTTGGAAGTGGGTTCTAGAGTGCTCTGGAGTCATTTCGTTGGAAGCAGGTTTTTGAGTGCTCTTGAGTCATTTTGTTGGAAGCGGGTCTTTAAATGCTCTGGAGTCATTTCTTTGGAAGCGGGTTTTAGAGTGCTCTGGAGTCATTTCATTGGAAGAGGGTTTTTCAGTGCTCTGGAGTCATTTCGTTGGAAGTGGGTTTTAGAGTGCTCTGGAGTCATTTCACTGGTAGCGGGTTTTTATGTGCTCTGAGGTCATATCGTTGGAAACGGGTTTTTATGTGCTCTGCAGTCATTTCGTTGGAAATGGGTTTTATGTGCTCTGCAGTCATTTCGTTGGAAGCTGTTTTTTAAGTGCTATGGAGTCATTTCGTTGGAACCGGGTTTTTACGTGCTCTAGAGTCATTTCGTTGGAAGGGGGTTCGTAAGTGCTCTGGAGTCATTTCGTTGGAAGCTGTTTTTTAAGTGCTCTGGAGTCATTTGGTTGGAAGCAGGTTTTTGAGTGCTCTGGAGTCATTTCATTGGAAGCGGGTTTTTAAGTGCATTGGAGTCATTTCACTGGAAGCGGGTTTTTAAGTTTTCTGTTATCCTTTCCATGGAAGCGGGCTTTTAAGTGCTCTGGAGTCATTTCATTGGAAGCAGGTTTTTAAGTGCTCTGGAGTCTTTTCGTTGGAAGCGGGTTTTAGAGTGCTCTGGAGTCATTTTATTGGTTTGGTTTTTTATGAGCTCTGAGGTCATTTCATTGGAAGCAGGTTTTTAAGTGCTCTGGAGTCATTTCGTTGGAAGCAGGTTTTTAAGTATTCTCGTGTCCTTTTGTTCGAAGCTGGGTTTACATACCCTGGGGTCATTTCTTTGGAAGCATATTTTAAGTGCTCTGTAGTCATTTCGTTGGAAGCGGGTTTTTAAGTGCTCTGGAGTCATTTCTTTGGAAGCGGGTTTTTAATTGCTCTCTAGTCATTTCGTTTTAACTGGGTTTTTAAGTTCTCTGGAGTCTTTTCATTGGAAGCTGTTTTTTAAGTGCTCTGGAGTCATTTCATTAGAAGCGGATTTGTAAGTCCTCTGGAGTCGTTTCATTGGAAGCGGGTTTTTAAGTGCTCTGAGGTTGTTTCGTTGGAAGCGAATTTTTAAGTGCTCTGGGCTCATTTTGTTGGAAGCAGGTTTTTACGTGCTCTGCAGTCATAACGTTGGAAGAGGTATTTAAAGTGCTCTGAGGGCATTTCGTTGGAAGCGGGTTTTTAAGTGCAATGTGGTCATTCCGGTGTAAGCGGGTTTTTAAGTGCTCTGGAGTCTTTTCGTTGGAAGCAAGGTTTTAAGTGCTCAGGAGTCATTTCGTTGGAAGCGGGTTTTTAAGTGCTCTGTAGTCATTTAGTTGGAACCGGGTTTTTACATGCTGTGGCGTCATTTTGTTCGAAGCGGGTTTTTAAGTGCTCAGGAGTCATTTCGTTGGAAGCTGTTTTTTAAGTGCTCTGGCGTCATTTCATTCGAAGCAGGTTATTATTTGCCGTGTAGTTATTTCATTGGAAGCGGGTTTTTAAGTGCTCTGGAGTTATTTCCTTGGAAGCAGGTTTTTGAGTGCTCTTGAGTCATTTTTTTGGAAGCTGGTCTTTAAGTGCTCTGGAGTCATTTCTTTGGAAGTGGGTTCTAGAGTGCTCTGGAGTCATTTCGTTGGAAGCAGGTTTTTGAGTGCTCTTGAGTCATTTTGTTGGAAGCGGGTCTTTAAATGCTCTGGAGTCATTTCTTTGGAAGCGGGTTTTAGAGTGCTCTGGAGTCATTTCATTGGAAGAGGGTTTTTCAGTGCTCTGGAGTCATTTCGTTGGAAGCGGGTTTTAGAGTGCTCTGGAGTCATTTCACTGGTAGCGGGTTTTTATGTGCTCTGAGGTCATATCGTTG
The DNA here is from genome assembly GCA_036365155.1 of Meriones psammophilus. NCBI lineage: Eukaryota > Metazoa > Chordata > Mammalia > Rodentia > Muridae > Meriones > Meriones psammophilus. The sequence continues at coordinate 62,503 of JAEOAE010001315.1, read as the reverse complement.
GAAACGGGTTTTTATGTGCTCTGCAGTCATTTCGTTGGAAATGGGTTTTTATGTGCTCTGCAGTCATTTCGTTGGAAGCTGTTTTTTAAGTGCTATGGAGTCATTTCGTTGGAACCGGGTTTTTACGTGCTCTAGAGTCATTTCGTTGGAAGGGGGTTCGTAAGTGCTCTGGAGTCATTTCGTTGGAAGCTGTTTTTTAAGTGCTCTGGAGTCTTTTGGTTGGAAGCAGGTTTTTGAGTGCTCTGGAGTCATTTCGTTGGAAGCGGGTTTTTAAGTGCATTGGAGTCATTTCACTGGAAGCGGGTTTTTAAGTTTTCTGTTATCCTTTCCATGGAAGTGGGTTTTTAAGTGCTCTGGAGTCATTTCATTGGAAGCAGGTTTTTAAGTGCTCTGGAGTCTTTTCATTGGAAGCGGGTTTTAGAGTGCTCTGGAGTCATTTTATTGGTTTGGTTTTTTGTGAGCTCTGAGGTCATTTCATTGGAAGCAGGTTTTTAAGTGCTCTGGAGTCATTTCGTTGGAAGCGGGTTTTTAAGTATTCTCGTGTCCTTTTGTTCGAAGCTGGGTTTACATACCCTGGGGTCATTTCTTTGGAAGCATATTTTAAGTGCTCTGTAGTCATTTCGTTGGAAGCGGGTTATTATGTGCTCTGGAGTCATTTCGTTGGAAGCGGGTTTGTAAGTGCTCTGGAGTAATTTCGTTGGAAGCGGGTTTTTAAATGCTCTGGAGTCATTTCTTTGGAAGCTGTTTTTTAAAGGCTCTGGAGTCATTTCGTTGGAAGCGGGTTTTTATGTCCTCTGAAGTGATTTCGTTGGAAGCGGGTTTTTAAGTGCTCTGGAGTCATTTCTTTGGAAGCGGGTTTTTAATTGCTCTCTAGTCATTTCGTTTTAACTGGGGTTTTACGTTCTCTGGAGTCTTTTCCTTGGAAGCTGTTTTTTAAGTGCTCTGTAGTCATTTCGTTAGAAGCGGATTTGTAAGTCCTCTGGAGTCATTTCGTTGGAAGCGGGTTTTTAAGTGCTGTGATGGCATTTTGTTGGAAGCGGGTTTTTAAGTGCAATGTGGTCATTTCCGTGTAAGCAGGTTTTTAAATGCTCTGGAATCTTTTCGTTGGAAGCAAGGTTTTAAGTGCTCAGATGTCATTTCTTTTGAAGTGGGTTTTTAAGTGCTCTGTATTCATTTCGTGGGAACCGGGTTTTTACGTCTTTGGAGTCATTTCGTTGGAAGCTGTTTTTTAAGTGCTCAGGAGTCATTTCGTTGGAAGCTGTTTTTTAAGTGCTCAGGAGTCATTTCGTTGGAAGCTGGTTTTTAAGTGCTCTGTAGTCATTTCGTTGGAACCGGGTTTTTACATGCTGTGGAGTCATTTCGTTCGAAGCGGGTTTTTAAGTGCTCTGCAGTCATTTCGTTGGAACCGGGTTTTTACATGCTGTGGAGTCATTTCGTTCGAAGCGGGTTTTTAAGTGCTCAGGAGTCATTTCGTTGGAAGCTGTTTTTTAAGTGCTCTGGAGTCATTTCGTTGGAAGCAGGTTATTATGTGCCCTGGAGTTATTTCGGTGGAAGCGGGTTTGGAAGTGCTCTGGAGCCATTTCGTTGGAAGCTGTTTTTTAAGTGCCCTGGCGATTTTTAGAGTGCTCTGGAGTCATTTCAATGGAAGCAGGTTTTTAAGTGCTCTGGAGTCATTTCGTTGGAAGTGGGTTTTTAAGTGCATTGGAGTCATTTCGTTGGAAGCGGGTTTTTAAGTGTTCTGGTATCCTTTCCATATAAGCGGGTTTTTAAGTGCTCTGGAGTCATTTCATTGGAAGCGGGTTTTTAAGGGCTCTGGAGTCATTTCGTTAGAAGCGGGTTTTAGAGTGCTCTGGAGTCATTTCTTTGGAAGCAGGTTTTTAAGTGCTCTGGAGTTATTTCGTTGGAAGCAGGTTTTTGAGTGCTCTTGAGTCATTTCCTTGGAAGCGGTTCTTTAAGTGCTCTGGAGTCATTTCTTTGGAAGCACTTTTTAGAGTGCTCTCGAGTCATTTCATTGGAAGCGGGTTTTTAATTGCTCTGGAGTCATTTCGTTGGAAACGGGTTTTTAAGTGTTCTGGTATCCTTTCCATGGAAGCGGGTTTTTAAGTGCTCTGGAGTCATTTCATTGGAAGCGGGTTTTTAAGGCCTCTGGAGTCATTTCGTTGGAAGCGGGTTTTAGAGTGCTCTGGAGTCACTTCGTTGGAAGCGGGTTTTCAAGTGCTCTGGAGTCATTTCGTTAGAAGCGTATTTTAGAGTGCTCTGGAGTCATTTCGTTGAAAGCAGGTTTTTGAGTGCTCTGGAGTCACTTCGTTGGAAGCGGGTTTTTAAATGCTCTCGAGTCATTTCGTTGGAAGCGGGTTTTTAAGTGCATTGGAGTCATTTCGTTGGAAGTGGGTTTTTAAGTGTTCTCTTATCCTTTCCATGGAAGCGGGTTTTAAGTGCTCTGGAGTCATTTCATTGTAAGCGGGTTTTTAAGTGCTCTGGAGTCATTTTGTTGGAAGCCGGTTTTTAAGTATTCTCATTTCCTTTCGTTCGAAGCGGGGTTTAAGTGCTCTGGTGTCATTTCTTTGGAAGCAGATTTTTAAGTGCTCTGTAGTCATTTCGATGGAACAGGGTTTTTATGTGCTCTGGAGTCATTTCGTAGGAAGCGGGTTTTTAAGTGCTCAGGAGTCATTTCGTTGGAAGCGGGTTATTATGTGCCCTGGAGTTATTTCGTTGCATTCGGGTTTGGAAGTGCTCTGGAGCCATTTTGTTGGAAGCTGTTTTTTAAGTGCTCTGGCGTCATTTCATTGGAAGCGGGTTATTATTTGCCGTGGAGTTATTTCGTTGGATGCGGGTTTTTAAGTGCTCTGGAGTTATTTCGTTGGAAGCAGGTTTTTGAGTACTCTTCAGTCATTTTAACTGGGTTTTTACGTTCTCTGGAGTCTTTTCATTGGAAGCTGTTTTTTAAGTGCTCTGGAGTCATTTCATTAGAAGCGGATTTGTAAGTCCTCTGGAGTCATTTTGTTGGAAGCGGGTTTTTAAGTCCTCTGATGTTATTTCGTTGGAAGCGAATTTTTAAGTGCTCTGGGCTCATTTTGTTGGAAGCAGGTTTTTATGTGCTCTGCAGTCATATCGTTGGAAGTGGTATTTTAAGTGCTCTGAGGGCATTTCATTGGAAGCAGATTTTAAGTGCAATGTGGTCATTTCGGTGCAAGCGGGTTTTTAAGTGCTCTGGAGTCTTTTCGTTGGAAGCAAGGTTTTAAGTGCTCAGGAGTCATTTCATTCGAAACGGGTTTTTAAGTGCTCTGTAGTCATTTCGTTGGAACCGGGTTTTTAAGTGCTTAGGAGTCATTTCGTTGGAAGCTGTTTTTTAAGTGCTCTGGAGTCATTTCGTTGGAAGCGGGTTATTATGTACCCTGGAGTTATTTCGTTGCAAGCAGGTTTGTAATTGCTCTGGAGCCATTTCCTTGGAAGCTGTTTTTTAAGTGCTCTGGGCTCATGTCGTTGGAAGCGGGTTTTTATTTGCCATGGAGTTATTTCATTGGAAGCGGGTTTTTAAGTGCTCTGGAGTTATTGCGTTGGAAGCAGGTTTTTGAGTGCTCTTGAGTCATTTCGTTGGAATCAGGTTTTTAAGTGCTCTGGAGTCATTTCATTGGAAGCGGGTTTTTAAGTGCTCTGGAGTCATTTGTTGAAAGCAGGTTTTTGAGTGATCTGGAGTCCTTTCGTTGTAAGCAGGATTTTAAGTTCTCTGGAGTTATTTTATTTTAAGCCGGTTTTTATGTGCTCTGAGGTCATTTCGTTGGAAGCGAGTTTTTGAATGCTCTGCAATCATTTTGTTGGAAGCGGGTTTCAGAGTGCTCTGGAGTCATTTCATTGGAAGCAGGCTTTTAAGTGCTCTGGAGTCATTTCGTTGGAAGTGGATTTTTAAGTGCATTGGAGTCATTTCGTTGGAAGCGGGTTTTTAAGTGTTCTGGTATCCTTTCCATGGAAGCGGGTTTTTAAGTGCTCTGGAGTAATTTCATTGGAAGCGGGTTTTTCAGTGCTCTGGAGTCTTTTTGTTGAAAGCGGGTTTTTGAGTGCTCTGGAGTCATTTCTTTGGTAGCCGGTTTTTATGTGCTCTGAGGTCATTTCATTCGAAGCGGGTTTTTACATGCTCTTGGGTCATTTTGTTGGAAACGGGTTTTTATGTGCTCTGCAGTCATTTCTTTGGAAGCGGGTTTTACGTGCTCTGGAGTCATTTCTTTGGAAGAGGGTTTTTAATTTCTTTGTATTAATTTCTTTGGAAGTGGGTTTTAGAGTGCTCTGGAGTCATTTCGTTGGAAGCGTGTTTTAAAGTGCTCTGGAGTCATTTTGTTGGAAGCGGGTTTCAGTGTGCTCTGGAGTCATTTCGATGGCAGCGGGTTTTTATGGGCTCTGAAGTCATTTCATTGGAAGCGGGTGTTTAAGTGCTCTGGGGTCATTTCATTGGAAGCAGGTTTTTAAGTGCTCTGGAGTCATTTCTTTGGAAGCTGTTTTTTTAATTGTTCTGTGGTCATTTCGTTATAAGCGGGTTTTTAAGTGCTCTGGAGTCATTTTGTTGGAAGCCGGTTTTTAAGTATTCTCGTTTCCTTTCATTCGAAGCAGGGTTTAAGTGCTCTGGTATCATTTCTTTGGAAGCAGATTTTTAAGTGCTCTGTAGTCATTTCGTTGGAACCGGGTTTTTAGGTGCTCTGGAGTCACTTCGTTAGAAGTGGGTTTTTAAGTGCTCTGGAGTCATTTCGTTGGAAGCATTTTTTTAAGTGCTCTGGTGTCATTTCGTTGGAAGCAGGTTATTATGTGCTCTGGAGTCATTTCGTTGGAAGCTGGTTTGTAAGTGCTCTGCAGTCATTTCATTGGAAGCAGTTTTTAAGTGCTCTGGGGTCATTTCATTGGAAGTGGGTTTTTATGTGCTCTGAGGTCATTTCGTTGGAAGCAGTTTTTTAATTGCTCAGGAGTCATTTTGTTGGAAGCCGGTTTTTAAGTGTTCTGGTATCCTTTCCATGGAAGCGGGTTTTTAAGTGCTCTGGAGTCATTTCATTGGAAGCCAGTTTTTGAGTTCTCTGGAGTCATTTCGTGGGAAACGGGTTTTTAGTGCTCTGGAGTCATTTCGTTGGAAGCAGTTTTTTATGTGTTCTGGAGTCATTTCTTTGGAAGCTGGTTTTTAAGTGCTGTGGAATCTTTTCGTTAGAAGCGGATTTGTAATTCCTCTGTGGTCATTTCGTTGGAAGCGGGTTTTTAAGTCCTCTGGAGTTATTTCATTGGAAGCAGGTTTTTGAGTGCTCTTGAGTCATTTCGTTGGAAGCGGTTCTATAAGTGCTCTGGAGTCATTTCTTTGGAAGCGGGTTTTAGAGTGCTCTGGAGTCATTTCGTTGGAAGCGGGTTTTTAAGTGCTCTGGAGTCATTTCGTTTGAAGCTGGTTTGTAAGTGCTCTGGAGTCATTTCGTTGGAAGCGGTTTTTCAGTGCTCTGGAGTCATTTCGTTGGAAGCGGGTTTTAGAGTGCTCTGGAGTCATTTCTTTGGAAGCTGTTTTTTAAATGCTCTGGAGTCATTTCGTTGGAAGCTGGTTTTTATGTCCTCTGAAGTGATTTCGTTGGAAGCGGGTTTTTAAGTGCTCTGGAGTCATTTCTTTGGAAGCGGGTAGGTAAGTGCTCTGGAGTCTTTTTAGTTGGAGCGGGTTTTAAGTGCTCTGGAGTCATTTCATTGGAAGCGGGTTTTTAAGTGCTCTGGAGTCATTTCGTTGGAAGCGGGTTTTAGAGTGCTCTGGAGTCATTTTATTGGTAGCGGGTTTTTATATGCTCTGAGGTCATATCATTGCAAGCAGGTATTTAAGTGCTCTGGAGTCATTTCTTTGGAAGCAGTATTTTAAGTGCTCTGGAGTCATTTGTTGGAAGCGGGTTATTATGTGCTCTGGAGTCATTTCGTTGGAAGCAGGTTTGTAAGTGCTCTGCAGTCATTTCGATGGAAGCAGGTTTGTAAGTGCTCAAGAGTCATTTCGTTGGAAGCTGGTTTTTGAGTGTTCTGTATGTCATTTCGTTGGAAGCAGGTTTTTCAGTGATTTGGAGTCCTTTCGATGGAAGGAGGATTTTAAGAGCTCTGGAGTTATTTTGTTGGAAGCGGGTTTTTGAGTGCTCTGGAGTCATTTCGTTGGAAGCCGGTTTTTAAGTGCTCTGAGATCATTTCGTTGGAAGCGGGTTTTTAAGTGCATTGGAGTCATTTCGTTGGAAGCAGGTTTTTAAGTGTTCTGGTATCCTTTCCATGGAAGCGGGTTTTTAAGTGCTCTGTAATCATTTCATTGGGAGCGGGTTTTTCAGTGCTCTGGAGTCATTTCATTGGTAGCGGGTTTTTATGTGCTCTGAGGTCATTTCGTTGGAAATGGGTTTTTATGTGCTCTGGAGTCATTTCGTTGGAAGCGGGTTTTAGAATGTTCTGGAGTCATTTTGTTGGAAGCGGGTTTTTGAGTGCTCTGGAGTCATTTCGTTGGAAGCCGGTTTTTATGTGCTCTGAGTTCATTTCGTTGGAAGCGGGTTTTTAAGTGCTCTGGAGTCATTTCGTTGGAAGCCTGTTTTTAAGTATTCTTGTTTCCTTTCGTTCAAGGTGGGTTTTAAGTGCTCTGGGGTCATTTATTTGGAAGCAGATTTTTAAGTGTTCGGGTATCCTTTCCATGGAAGCAGTTTTCTAAGTGTTCTGGAGTCATTTCATTGGAAGCGGGTTTTTAAGTGCTCTGGAGTCATTTCCTTGGAAGCGTGTTTTAGAGTGCTCTGGAGTCATGTCGTTGAAAGCAGGTTTTTGAGTGCTCTGGAGTCACTTCGTTGGAAGCAGGTTTTTAAGTGCTCTCGAGTCATTTCTTTGGAAGCGGGTTTTAAGTGCATTGGAGTCATTTCGTTGGAAGCGCTTTTTTAAGTGTTCTGTTATCCTTTCCATGGAAGCAGGTTTAAGTGCACTGAGTCATTTCATTGGAAGCGGATTTTTAAGTGCTCTGGAGTCATTTCGTTGGGCGGGGTTTAGAGTGCTCTGGAGTCATTTTATTAGAAGGGTTTTATGTGCTCTGAGGTCATTTCTTTGGAAACGGGTTTTTAAGTGCTCTGGAGTCATTTCGTTGGAAGTGGGTTTTTAAGTGCTCTGGAGTCATTTCTTTGGAAGCAGTTTTTTAGGTGCTCTGGAGTCATTTGTTGGAAGCAGATTATTATGTGCTCTGGAGTCATTTCGTTGGAAGCAGGATTGAAAGTGCTCAGAAGTCATTTCGTTGGAAGCTGGTGTTTGAGTGCTCTGGATGTCATTTCTTTGGAAGCAGGTTTTTGAGTGATCTGGAATCCTTTCGTTGGAAGCAGGATTTTAAGTGCTCTGGAGTTATTTTGTTGGAAGCCGGTTTTTATGTGCTCTGAGGTCATTTCGTTGGAGGCCGGTTTTTGAGTGCTCTGCAATCATTTCGTTGGAAGCGGGTTTTAGAGTGCTCTGGAGTCATTTCGTTGGAAGCGGGTTTCAGAGTGCTCTAGAGTCATTTCTTTGGAAGCAGGCTTTTAAGTGTTCTGGAGTCATTTCGTTGGAAGTGGGTTTTTAAGTGCATTGGAGTCATTTCGTTGGAAGCGGGATTTTAAGTGTTCTGGTAGTCATTTCACTGGATGCGGGTTTTTCAGTGCTCTGGAGTCTTTTTTTTGAAAGCGGGTTTTAGAGTGCTCTGGAGTCATTTCTTTCGTAGCGGGTTTTTATGTGCTCTGAGGTCATTTCATTGGAAGCGGGTTTTTACGTGCTCTGGGGTCATTTCGTTGGAAGCGGATTTTACGTGCTCTGGAGTCATTTCGTTGGAAGAGGGTTTTTAATTTCTCTGTATTAATTTCTTTGGAAGCGGGTTTTAGAGTGCTCTGGAGTCATTTTGTTGGAAGCGGTTTTCAGAGTGCTCTGGAGTCATTTTGATGGCAGCGGGTTTTTATGGGCTCTGAATTCATTTCATTGGAAGTAGGTTTTTAAGTGCTCTGGGGTCATTTAATTAGAAGCAGGTTTTTAAGTGCTCTGGAGTCATTTCTTTGGAAGCTGTTTTTTAAGTGTTCTGTGGTCATTTCATTATAAGCGGGGTTTTAAGTGCTCTGGAGTCATTTTGTTGGAAGCCGGTTTTTAAGTATTCTCGTTTCCTTTCGTTCGAAGCCGGGTTTAAGTGCTCTGGTATCATTTCTTTGGAAGCACATTTGTAAGTGCTCTGTAGTCATTTCTTTGGAACCGGGTTTTTACGTGCTCTGGAGTCATTTCGTTGGAAGCTGGTTTTTATGTCCTCTGAAGTGATTTCGTTGGAAGCGGGTTTTTAAGTGCTCTGGAGTCATTTCTTTGGAAGCGGGTAGGTAAGTGCTCTGGAGTCTTTTCGTTGGAAGCGGGTTTTTAAGTGCTCTGGAGTCATTTCATTGGAAGCGGGTTTTTAAGTGCTCTGGAGTCATTTCGTTGGAAGCGGGGTTTAGAGTGCTCTGGAGTCATTTTATTAGAAGCGGGTTTTATGTGCTCTGAGGTCATTTCTTTGGAAACGGGTTTTTAAGTGCTCTGGAGTCATTTCGTTGGAAGTGGGTTTTTAAGTGCTCTGGAGTCATTTCTTTGGAAGCAGTTTTTTAGGTGCTCTGGAGTCATTTGTTGGAAGCAGATTATTATGTGCTCTGGAGTCATTTCGTTGGAAGCAGGATTGAAAGTGCTCAGAAGTCATTTCGTTGGAAGCTGGTGTTTGAGTGCTCTGGATGTCATTTCTTTGGAAGCAGGTTTTTGAGTGATCTGGAATCCTTTCGTTGGAAGCAGGATTTTAAGTGCTCTGGAGTTATTTTGTTGGAAGCCGGTTTTTATGTGCTCTGAGGTCATTTCGTTGGAGGCGGGTTTTTGAGTGCTCTGCAATCATTTCGTTGGAAGCGGGTTTTAGAGTGCTCTGGAGTCATTTCGTTGGAAGCGTGTTTTATAGTGCTCTGGAGTCATTTTGTTGGAAGCGGGTTTCAGAGTGCTCTAGAGTCATTTCTTTGGAAGCAGGCTTTTAAGTGCTCTGGAGTCATTTCATTGGAAGCATTTTTTTAAGTGCTCTGGAGTCATTTCTTTGGAAGCAGGTTATTATGTGCTCTGGAGTCATTTCGTAGGAAGCTGGTTTGTAAGTGCTCTGGAGTCATTTCTTTGGAAGCTGGTGTTTGAGTGCTCTGCAGTCATTTCGTTGGAAGCAGGTTTTTGAGTGATCTGGAGTCCTTTCGTTGTAAGCAGGATTTTAAGTTCTCTGGAGTTATTTTGTTTTAAGCCGGTTTTTATGTGCTCTGAGGTCATTTCGTTGGAAGCGAGTTTTTGAATGCTCTGCAATCATTTTGTTGGAAGCGGGTTTCAGAGTGCTCTGTAGTCATTTCGTTGGAAGCAGGCTTTTAAGTGCTCTGGAGTCATTTCGTTGGAAGTGGATTTTTAAGTGCATTGGAGTCATTTCGTTAGAAGCGGGTTTTTAAGTGTTCTGGTATCCTTTCCATGGAAGCGGGTTTTTCAGTGCTCTGGAGTCATTTCATTGGTAGCAGGTTTTTATGTGCTCTGAGGTCATTTCGTTGGAAATGGGTTTTTATGTGCTCTGGAGTCATTTCGTTGGAAGCGGGTTTTAGAATGTTCTGGAGTCATTTTGTTGGAAGCGGGTTTTTGAGTGCTCTGGAGTCATTTCGTTGGAAGCCGGTTTTTATGTGCTCTGAGTTCATTTCGTTGGAAGCGGGTTTTTAAGTGCTCTGGAGTCATTTCGTTGGAAGCCTGTTTTTAAGTATTCTTGTTTCCTTTCGTTCAAGGTGGGTTTTAAGTGCTCTGGGGTCATTTATTTGGAAGCAGATTTTTAAGTGTTCGGGTATCCTTTCCATGGAAGCAGTTTTCTAAGTGTTCTGGAGTCATTTCATTGGAAGCGGGTTTTTAAGTGCTCTGGAGTCATTTCCTTGGAAGCGTGTTTTAGAGTGCTCTGGAGTCATGTCGTTGAAAGCAGGTTTTTGAGTGCTCTGGAGTCACTTCGTTGGAAGCAGGTTTTTAAGTGCTCTCGAGTCATTTCTTTGGAAGCGGGTTTTAAGTGCATTGGAGTCATTTCGTTGGAAGCGCTTTTTTAAGTGTTCTGTTATCCTTTCCATGGAAGCAGGTTTTAAGTGCACTGGAGTCATTTCATTGGAAGCGGATTTTTAAGTGCTCTGGAGTCATTTCGTTGGAAGCGGGGTTTAGAGTGCTCTGGAGTCATTTTATTAGAAGCGGGTTTTATGTGCTCTGAGGTCATTTCTTTGGAAACGGGTTTTTAAGTGCTCTGGAGTCATTTCGTTGGAAGTGGGTTTTTAAGTGCTCTGGAGTCATTTCTTTGGAAGCAGTTTTTTAGGTGCTCTGGAGTCATTTGTTGGAAGCAGATTATTATGTGCTCTGGAGTCATTTCGTTGGAAGCAGGATTGAAAGTGCTCAGAAGTCATTTCGTTGGAAGCTGGTGTTTGAGTGCTCTGGATGTCATTTCTTTGGAAGCAGGTTTTTGAGTGATCTGGAATCCTTTCGTTGGAAGCAGGATTTTAAGTGCTCTGGAGTTATTTTGTTGGAAGCCGGTTTTTATGTGCTCTGAGGTCATTTCGTTGGAGGCGGGTTTTTGAGTGCTCTGCAATCATTTCGTTGGAAGCGGGTTTTAGAGTGCTCTGGAGTCATTTCGTTGGAAGCGTGTTTTATAGTGCTCTGGAGTCATTTTGTTGGAAGCGGGTTTCAGAGTGCTCTAGAGTCATTTCTTTGGAAGCAGGCTTTTAAGTGTTCTGGAGTCATTTCGTTGGAAGTGGGTTTTTAAGTGCATTGAGTCATTTAGTTTAAGCGGGATTTTAAGTGTTCTGGTAGTCATTTCACTGGATGCGGGTTTTTCAGTGCTCTGGAGTCTTTTTTTTGAAAGCGGGTTTTAGAGTGCTCTGGAGTCATTTCTTTCGTAGCGGGTTTTTATGTGCTCTGAGGTCATTTCATTGGAAGCGGGTTTTTACGTGCTCTGGGGTCATTTCGTTGGAAGCGGATTTTACGTGCTCTGGAGTCATTTCGTTGGAAGAGGGTTTTTAATTTCTCTGTATTAATTTCTTTGGAAGCGGGTTTTAGAGTGCTCTGGAGTCATTTTGTTGGAAGCGGTTTTCAGAGTGCTCTGGAGTCATTTTGATGGCAGCGGGTTTTTATGGGCTCTGAATTCATTTCATTGGAAGTAGGTTTTTAAGTGCTCTGGGGTCATTTAATTAGAAGCAGGTTTTTAAGTGCTCTGGAGTCATTTCTTTGGAAGCTGTTTTTTAAGTGTTCTGTGGTCATTTCATTATAAGCGGGGTTTTAAGTGCTCTGGAGTCATTTTGTTGGAAGCCGGTTTTTAAGTATTCTCGTTTCCTTTCGTTCGAAGCGGGGTTTAAGTGCTCTGGTATCATTTCTTTGGAAGCACATTTTTAAGTGCTCTGTAGTCATTTCATTGGAACCGGGTTTTTACGTGCTCTGGAGTCATTTCGTTAGAAGCGGGTTTTTAAGTGCTCTGGAGTCATTTCATTGGAAGCATTTTTTTAAGTGCTCTGGAGTCATTTCTTTGGAAGCAGGTTATTATGTGCTCTGGAGTCATTTCGTAGGAAGCTGGTTTGTAAGTGCTCTGGATTCATTTCTTTGGAAGCTGGTGTTTGAGTGCTCTGCAGTCATTTCGTTGGAAGCAGGTTTTTGAGTGATCTGGAGTCCTTTCGTTGTAAGCAGGATTTTAAGTTCTCTGGAGTTATTTTGTTTTAAGCCGGTTTTTATGTGCTCTGAGGTCATTTCGTTGGAAGCGAGTTTTTGAATGCTCTGCAATCATTTTGTTGGAAGCGGGTTTCAGAGTGCTCTGGAGTCATTTCGTTGGAAGCAGGCTTTTAAGTGCTCTGGAGTCATTTCGTTGGAAGTGGATTTTTAAGTGCATTGGAGTCATTTCGTTAGAAGCGGGTTTTTAAGTGTTCTGGTATCCTTTCCATGGAAGCGGGTTTTTAAGTGCTCTGGAGTCATTTCATTGGATGCGGGTTTTTCTGTGCTCTGGAGTCTTTTTGTTGAAAGCGGGTTTTAGAGTGCTCTGGAGTCATTTCTTTGGTAGCCGGTTTTTATGTGCTCTGAGGTCATTTCATTGGAAGCGGGTTTTTACATGCTCTTGGGTCATTTTGTTGGAAACGGTTTTTTATGTGCTCTGCAGTCATTTCGTTGGAAGCGGGTTTTACGTGCTCTGGAGTCATTTCGTTGCAAGAGGGTTTTTAATTTCTCTGTATTAATTTCTTTGGAAGCGGGTTTTAGAGTGCTCTGGAGTCATTTCGTTGGAAGCGTGTTTTAAAGTGCTCTGGAGTCATTTTGTTGGAAGCGGGTTTCAGAGTGCTCTGGAGTCATTTCGATGGCAGCGGGTTTTTATGGGCTCTGAAGTCATTTCATTGGAAGCGGGTGTTTAAGTGCTCTGGGGTCATTTCATTGGAAGCAGGTTTTTAAGTGCTCTGGAGTCATTTCTTTGGAAGCTGTTTTTTTAAGTGTTCTGTGGTCATTTCGTTATAAGCGGGTTTTTAAGTGCTCTGGAGTCATTTTGTTGGAAGCCGGTTTTTAAGTATTCTCGTTTCTTTTCATTCGAAGCAGGGTTTAAGTGCTCTGGTATCATTTCTTTGGAAGCAGATTTTTAAGTGCTCTGTAGTCATTTCGTTGGAACCGGGTTTTTAGGTGCTCTGGAGTCACTTCGTTAGAAGTGGGTTTTTAAGTGCTCTGGAGTCATTTCGTTGGAAGCATTTTTTTAAGTGCTCTGGTGTCATTTCGTTGGAAGCAGGTTATTATGTGCTCTTGAGTCATTTCGTTGGAAGCTGGTTTGTAAGTGCTCTGCAGTCATTTCATTGGAAGCAGTTTTTAAGTGCTCTGGGGTCATTTCATTGGAAGTGGGTTTTTATGTGCTCTGAGGTCATTTCGTTGGAAGCAGTTTTTTAATTGCTCAGGAGTCATTTTGTTGGAAGCCGGTTTTTAAGTGTTCTGGTATCCTTTCCATGGAAGCGGGTTTTTAAGTGCTCTGGAGTCATTTCATTGGAAGCCAGTTTTTGAGTTCTCTGGAGTCATTTCGTGGGAAACGGGTTTTTAGTGCTCTGGAGTCATTTCGTTGGAAGCAGTTTTTTATGTGTTCTGGAGTCATTTCTTTGGAAGCTGGTTTTTAAGTGCTGTGGAGTCTTTTCATTAGAAGCAGATTTGTAATTCCTCTGTGGTCATTTCGTTGTAAGCGGGTTTTAAGTGCTCTGGAGTCATTTTGTTGGAAGCATGGTTTTAATTGCTCAGGAGTCATTTCGCTTGAAGCTGGTTTGTAAGTGCTCTGGAGTCATTTCGTTGGAAGCAGGTTTTTAAGTGCTCTGAGGTCATTTCGTTGAAAGCGAGTTTTTAAGTGCTCTGTGGTCATTTCGTTGGAAGCGGGTTTTTAAGTGCTCTGGGGTCATTTCATTGGAAGTGGGTTTTTATGTGTTCTGGAGTCATTTCTTTGGAAGCTGGTTTTTAAGTGCTGTGGAGTCTTTTCATTAGAAGCAGATTTGTAATTCGTCTGTGGTCATTTCGTTGTAAGCGGGTTTTAAGTGCTCTGGAGTCATTTTGTTGGAAGCATGGTTTTAATTGCTCAGGAGTCATTTCGCTTGAAGCTGGTTTGTAAGTGCTCTGGAGTCATTTCGTTGGAAGCAGGTTTTTAAGTTCTCTGAGGTCATTTCGTTGAAAGCGAGTTTTTAAGTGCTCTGTGTTCATTTCGTTGGAAGCGGGTTTTTAAGTGCTCTGGGGTCATTTCATTGGAAGTGGGTTTTTATGTGCTCTGGAGTCATTTCGTTTGAAGCGGGTTTTTGGGTGGTCTAGAGTCATTTCGTTGGAAGAGGGTTTTTGAGTGCTCTGGAGTCATTGCATTGGAAGCTGTTTTTTAAATGCTCTGGAGTCATTTCGTTGGAAGCGGTTTTTTATGTCCTCTGAAGTCATTTCTTTGGAAGCGGGTTTTTAAGTGCTCTGGAGTCATTTCGTTTTAACTGGGTTTTTACGTGCTCTGGAGTAATTTCTTTGGAAGCTGTTTTTTAAGTGCTATGGAGTCATTTCGTTGGAAGCGGGTTATTATGTGCCCTGGAGTTATTTCGTTGGGAGCGGGTTTGTAAGTGATCTGGAGTCACTTCGTTGGAAGCTGTTTTTTAAGTGCTCTGGAGTCATTTTGTTAGAAGCAGATTTGTAAGTCTTCAGTCATTTCGTTGGAAGCGGGTTTTTAAGTGCTCTTAGTTTCGTTTGAAGCGAGTTTTTAAGTGCTCTGGGCTCATTCCATTGGAAGCAGGTTTTTACGTGCTGTGCAGTCATATCGTTGGAAGCGGGATTTAGAGTGCTCTGGAGTCATTTCGTTGGAAGCGTGTTATTATGTGCTCTGGAGTCATTTCGTTCGAAGCGGGTTTCTAAGTACTCTGGAGTCATTTCATTGGAAACGGGTTTTTACATGCTCTGGAGTCATTTCTTTGGAAGCGGGTTTTTAAGTGCTCTGGAGTCATTTCGCTGGAAGCTGGTTTTAGAGTGCTCTGGAGTCATTTCGTTGGAAGCCGGTTTTTATGAGCTCAGGTCATTTCAATAGATGCGGGTCTTTAAGTGCTCTGGAGTCATTTTGTTGGAAGTGGGTTTTTAAGTGCATTGGAGTCATTTCGTTGGAAGCGGGTTCTTAAGTGTTCTGATATCCTTTCCATGGAAGTGGGTGTTTAAGTGCTCTGGAGTTATTTCGTTGGAAGCAGGTTTTTGAGTGCTCTTGAGTCATTTCATTGACAGCGGGTTTTTCAGTGCTCTGGAGTCATTTCGTTGGAAGTGGGTTTTAGAGTGCTCTGGAGTCATTTCATTATTAGCGGGTTTTTATGTGCTCTGAGGTCATTTCGTTGGAAGCGGGTTTTTAAGGGCTCTGCAGTCATTTCGTTGGAAGGGGGTTTGTAAGTGCTCTGGAGTCATTTCGTTGGAAGCTGTTTTTTAAGTGCTCTGGAGTCATTTCCTTGGAAGCGGGTTATTATGTGCCCTGGAGATATTTCGTTGGAAGCGTGTTTGTAAGTGCTCTGCAGTCATTTCTTTGGAAGCTGTTTTTTAAGTGCTCTGGAGACATTTTGTTGGAAGCAGGTTTTTGAGTGCCTTGGAGTCATTTCTTAGGAAGCTGTTTTTTAAGTGTTCTGGTATCATTTCGTTAGAAGCAGGTTTTTAAGTACACTGGAGTCATTTCGTTGGAAGCGGGTTTTTATGTGCTCTGAGGTCACTTCGTTGGAAGTGGGTTTTTAAGTGCTCTGGGCTCATTTCGTTGGAAGCGGGTTTTTAAGTGCTCTGGAGTCATTTCGTTGGAAGCAGGTTTTTATGTGCTCTGAGGTCTTTTCGTTGGAAGCGGGTTTTTTAGTGCTCTGGAGTAATTTCGTTGGAAGCAGGTTTTTGAGTGCTCTGGATTCATTTCGTTGGAAGCGGGTTTTTAAGTGCATTGGCGTCATTTTGTTGGAAGTGGGATTTTAAGTGCTCTGAGGGCATTTCGTTGGAAGCAGGTTTTTAAGTGCTCTGTGGTCATTTCGGTGTAAGCGGGTTTTTAAGTGCTCTGGGCTCATTTCTGTGGAAGCAGGTTATTATTTTCCGTGGAGTTATTTCGTTGGAAGATGGTTTTTAAGTCCTCTGGAGTTATTTCATTGGAAGCAGGTTTTTGAGTGCTCTTGAGTCATTTCGTTGGAAGCGGTTCTATAAGTGCTCTGGAGTCATTTCTTTGGAAGCGGGTTTTAGAGTGCTCTGGAGTCATTTCGTTGGAAGCGGGTTTTTAAGTGCATTGGAGTCATTTCCTTGGAAGCGGGTTTTTAAGTGTTCTGGTATCCTTTCCATGGAAGCGGGTTTTTAAGTGCTCTGGAGTCATTTCATTGGCAGCGGGTTTTTCAGTGCTCTGGAGTCATTTCGTTGGAAGCGGGTTTTAGAGTGCTCTGGAGTCATTTCATTGGTAGCGGGTTTTTATGTGCTCTGAGGTCATTTCGTTGGAAAAGGGTTTTTGTGTGCTCTGCAGTCATTTCGTTGGAAGCGGGTTTTTAAGTGCTCTGGAGTCATTTCTTTGGAAGCTGTTTTTTAAATGCTCTGGAGTCATTTCGTTGGAAGGTGGTTTTTATGTCCTCTGAAGTGATTTGGTTGGAAGCGGGTTTTTAAGTGCTCTGGAGTCATTTCTTTGGAAGCGGGTATGTAAGTGCTCTGGAGTCTTTTCGTTGGAAGCCGGTTTTTAAGTGCTCTGGAGTCATTTCATTGGAAGCGGGTTTTTAAGTGCTCTGGAGTCATTTCGTTGGAAGCGGGTTTTAGAGTGCTCTGGAGTCATTTTATTGGTAGCGGATTTTTATATGCTCTGAGGTCATATCATTGCAAGCAGGTTTTTAAGTGCTCTGGAGTCATTTCTTCGGAAGCAGTTTTTTAAGTGCTCTGGAGTCATTTGTTGGAAGCGGGTTATTATGTGCTCTGGAGTCATTTCGTTGGAAGCAGGTTTGTAAGTGCTCAAGAGTCATTTCGTTGGAAGCTGGTTTTTGAGTGTTCTGTATGTCATTTCGTTGGAAGCAGGTTTTTGAGTGATTTGGAGTCCTTTCGATGGAAGCACGATTTTAAGAGCTCTGGAGTTATTTTGTTGGAAGCGGGTTTTTGAGTGCTCTGGAGTCATTTCGTTGGAAGCCTGTTTTTATGTGCTCTGAGATCATTTCTTTGGAAGCGGGTTTTTAAGTGCATTGGAGTCATTTCGTTGGAAGCGGGTTTTTAAGTGTTCTGGTATCCTTTCCATGGAAGCGGGTTTTTAAGTGCTCTGTAGTCATTTCATTGGGAGCGGGTTTTTCAGTGCTCTGGAGTCATTTCGTTGGAAGCGGGTTTTAGAGTGCTCTGGAGTCATTTCATTGGTAGCGGGTTTTTATGTGCTCTGAGGTCATTTCGTTGGAAACGGGTTTTTATGTGCTCTGCAGTCATTTCGTTGGAAGCAGGTTTTTAAGTGCTCTGGAGTCATTTCGTTGGAAGTGGGTTTTAGAATGCTCTGGAGTCATTTAGTTGGAAGCGGGTTTTTGAGTTCTCTGGATTCATTTCGTTGGAAGCCGGTTTTTATGTGCTCTGAGTTCATTTCGTTGTAAGCGGGTTTTTAAGTGCTCTGGAGTCATTTCGATGGAAGCCTGTTTTTAAGTATTCTTGTTTCCTTTCGTTCAAGGAGGGTTTTAAGTGCTCTGGGATCATTTCTTTGGAAGCAGATTTTTAAGTGTTCGGGTATCCTTTCCATGGAGCAGTTTTCTAAGTGTTCTGGAGTCATTTCATTGGAAGCGGGTTTTTAAGTGCTCTGGAGTCATTTCATTGGAAGCGGGTTTTTAAGTGCTCTGGGGTCATTTCATTGGAAGTGGGTTTATATGTGCTCTGAGGTCATTTCGTTGGAAGCAGTTTTTTAATTGCTAAGGAGTCATTTCATTGGAAGCGGGTTTTTAAGTGCTCTGGTATCCTTTCCATGGAAGCGGGTTTTTAAGTGCTCTGGAGTCATTTCATTGGAAGCGGATTTTTAAGTGCTCTGAGGTCATTTCGTTGAAAGCGAGTTTTTAAGTGCTCTGTGGTCATTTGGTTTTAAGTGGTTTTTAAAGTGCTCTGGAGTCATTTCATTGGAAGCAGGATTTTAAGAGCTCTGGAGTTATTTTGTTGGAGGCCGGTTTTTATGTGCT
This sequence comes from Meriones psammophilus, assembly GCA_036365155.1. Classification (NCBI taxonomy): domain Eukaryota; kingdom Metazoa; phylum Chordata; class Mammalia; order Rodentia; family Muridae; genus Meriones; species Meriones psammophilus. The sequence continues at coordinate 44,867 of JAEOAE010001315.1, read as the reverse complement.
CTGAGGTCATTTTGTTGGAAGCGGGTTTTAGATTGCTCTGGAGTCATTTCATTGGAAGCGGATTCTAGAGTGCTCTGGAGTCATTTCATTGGAAGCGGGTTTTAGAGTGCTCTGGAGTCATTTTGTTGGAAGCGGGTTTTTGAGTGCTCTGGAGTCATTTCGTTGGAAGCGGGTTTTTAAGTGCTCTGAGGTCATTTCGTTGAAAGCGAGTTTTTAAGTGCTCTGTGGTCATTTCGTTGTAAGCGGGTTTTAAGTGCTCTGGAGTCATTTTGTTGGAAGCATGGTTTTAATTGCTCAGGAGTCATTTCGTTGGAAGCTGTTTTTTAAGTGCTCTGGAGTCATTTCGTTGGAAGCGGGTTTTTGGGTGCTCTGGAGTCATTTCGTTGGAAGCAGATTTTTATGTGTTCTGGAGTCATTTCCTTGGAAGCTGGTTTTTAAGTGCTCTGGAGTCTTTTCGTTAGAAGCGGATTTGTAAGTCATCTGGAGTCATTTCGTTGGAAGCATGTTTTTAAGTGCTCTGAGGTCATTTCTTTGAAAGATTTTTTTAAGTGCTCTGGAGTCATTTTGGTGGAAGCATGGTTTTAATTGCTCAGGAGTCATTTCGTTGGAAGCTGTTTTTTAAGTGCTCTGGAGACATTTCTTTGGAAGCTGGTTTTTAAGTGCTCTGGAGTCTTTTCGTTAGAAGCGGATTTGTAAGTCATCTGGAGTCATTTCGTTGGAAGCTTTTTTTTAAGTGCTCTGAGGTCATTTCTTTGAAAGAGGTTTTTAAGTGCTCTGGATTCATTTTGTTGGAAGCATGGTTTTAATTGCTCAGGAGTCATTTCGTTGGAAGCTGTTTTTTAAGTGCTCTGGAGTCATTTCGTTGGAAGCGGATTTTTGGGTGGTCTAGAGTCATTTCGTTGGAAGAGGGTTTTTAAGTCCTCTGGAGACATTTGGTGTTAAGGGGTTTTTAAAGTGCTCTGGAGTCATTTTGTTGGAAGCAGGTTTTTAAGTGCTCTGGAGTCATTTCGTTGGAAGCGGGTTTTTGAGTGCTCTGGAGTCATTTCTTTGGAAGCGGGTTTTTGAGTGCTCTGGAGTCATTTCGTTGGAATCTGTTTTTTAAATACTCTGGAGTCATTTCGTTGGAAGCAGTTTTTTATGTCCTCTGAAGTCATTCTTTGGAAGCGGGTTTTTAAGTGCTCTGGATTCATTTCTTTGGTAGCGGGTTTTTAAGTGCCCTGTAGTCATTTCGTTTTAACTGGGTTTTTACGTCCCCTGGAGTAATTTATTGGAAGCTGTTTTTTAAGTGCTATTGAGTCATTTCGTTGGAAGCGGGTTTTTATGTGCCCTGTAGTTATTTTGTTGGAAGTGGGTTTGTAAGTGCTCTGTAGTCATTTCGTTGGAAGCTGTTTTTTAAGTGCTCTGGAGGCATTTCGTTAGAAGCAGATTTGTATGTCCTCTGGAGTCATTTCGTTGGAAGCGGGTTTTTAGGTGCTCTGAGGTCATTTCATTGGAAGCAAGTTTTTAAGTGCTCTGGGCTCATTCCATTGGAAGCAGGTTTTTACGTGCTCTGCAGTCATATCGTTGGAAGCGGGATTTAGAGTGCTCTGGAGTCATTTAGTTGGAAGCCGGTTATTATGAGCTCATGTCATTTCGTTGGATGCATGTTATTATGTGCTCTGGAGTCATTTCGTTCGAAGCGGGTTTTTAAGTGCTCTGGAGTCATTTCATTGGGAATGGGTTTTTACATGCTCTGGAGTCATTTCGTTGGAAGCAGGTTTTTAAGTGCTCTGGAGTCATTTCGTTGGAAGCGGGTTTTTAAGTGCATTGGAGTCATTTTGTTGGAACCAGGATTTTAAGTGCTCAGAGGGTATTTCATTGGAAGCGGGTTTTTAAGTGCTCTGGAGTCATTTTGTTGGAAGCGGGTTTTTAAGTGCATTGGAGTCATTTCGTTGGAAGCGGGTTTTTAAGTGTTCTGGTATCCTTTCCATGGAAGCGGGTTTTTAAGTGCTCTGTAGTCATTTCATTGGGAGCGTTTTTTTCAGTGCTCTGGAGTCATTTCTTTGAAAGTGGGTTTTAGAGTGCTCTGGAGTCATTTCATTGGTAGCGGGTTTTTATGTGCTCTGAGGTCATTTCGTTGGAAGCAGTTTTTTAATTGCTAAGGAGTCATTTTGTTGGAAGCGGGTGTTTCAGTGTTCTGAGGGCATTTCGTTGGAAGCGGGTTTTTATGTGCTCTGGGCTCATTTCTTTGGAAGCAGGTTATTATTTGCCTTGGAGTTATTTCGTTGGAAGCGGGTTTTTAAGTCCTCTGGAGTTATTTCGTTGGAAGCAGGTTTTTGAGTGCTCTTGAGTCATAACGTTCGAAGCGGGTCTTTAAGTGCTCTGGAGTCATTTCTTTGGAAGCGGTTTTTAAGTGCATTGGAGTCATTTTGTTGGAAGCAGGTTTTTGAGTGCTCTGGAGTCATTTCGTTGGAAGCGGGTTTTTAAGTGCATTGGAGTCATTTTGTTGGAAGCGGGATTTTAAGTGCTCTGGAGTCATTTTGTTGGAAGCGCGGGATTTTAAGTGCTCAGAGGGCATTTCGTTGGAAGCAGGTTTTTAAGTGCTCTGTGGTCATTTTGGTGTAAGCGGGTTTTTAAGTGCTCTGAGCTCATTTGGTTGGAAGCAGGTTATTATGTGCCATGGAGTCATTTCGTTGGAAGCGGGTTTTTAAGTGCTCTGGAGTCAATTCTTTGGAAGCAGGTTTTTAAGTGCTCTGGAGTCATTTTGTTGGAAGTGGGTTTTTAAGTGCATTGGAGTCACTTCGTTGGAAGCTGGTTTTTAAGTGTTCTGGTATCCTTTCCATGGAAGTGGGTTTTTATGTGCTCTCGACTCATTTCATTGGCAGCGGGTTTTCAGTGCTCTGGACCCATTTCTTTGGAAGTGGGTTTTAGAGTGCTCTGGAGTCATTTCATTATTAGCGGGTTTTTATGTGCTCTGAGGTCATTTCGTTGAAACGGGTTTTTATGTTCTCTGCAGTCATTTCGTTGGGCGGGTTTTAAGGGCTCTGGAATCATTTCGTTGGAAGTGGGTTTTGTGCTCTGGAGTCATTTCTTTGGGCGCCGCTTTTAGGTGCTCTGTAGTCATTTTCTTGGAACCGGTTTTTACGTGCTCTGAGTCATTTCGTTGGAAGGGGTTTGTAAGTGCTCTGGAGTCATTTGGTTGGAAGCTGTTTTTTAACTGCTCTGAGTCATTTCGTTGGAAGCGGGTTATTATGTTCCCTGGAGATATTTCGTTGGAAGCAGGTTTGTAAGTCTTCTGCAGTCATTTCTTTGGAAGCTGTTTTTTAAGTGCTCTGGAGACATTTTGTTGGAAGCAGGTTTTTAAGTGCTCTGGAGTCATTTCATTGGAAGCAGGTTTTTATGTGCTCTGAGGTCATTTCGTTTGAAGCGGGTTTTTGAGTGCTCTGGAGTCATTTCGTTGGAAGCGGGTTTTTAAGTGCATTGGAGTCATTTTGTTGGAAGCGGGATTTTAAGTGCTCTGAGGGCATTTCGTTGGAAGCGGGTTTTTAAGTGCTCTGTGGTCATTTTGGTGTAAGCGGGTTTTTAAGTGCTCTGGGCTCATTTCTTTGGAAGCAGGTTATTATTTGCCATGGAGTTATTTCGTTGGAAGCGGGTTTTTAAGTCCTCTGGAGTCATTTCTTTGGAAGCGGGTTTTAGAGTGCTCTGGAGTCATTTCATTGGTAGCGGGTTTTTATGTGCTCTGAGGTCATTTCATTGGAAGCGGGTTTTTATGTGCTCTGAGGTCATTTCGTTGGAAACGGTTTTTTAAGGGCTCTGTGGTCATTTCATTGGAAGCGGGTTTTTAAGGGCTCTGGAGTCATTTCGTTGGAAGCGGGTTTTTAGGTGCTCTGTAGTCATTTCGTTGGAACCGGGTTTTTACGTGCTCTGGAGTCATTTCGTTGGAAGCTGTTTTTTAAGTGCTCTGGAGTCATTTCATTGGAAGCTGATTATTATGTGCCCTGGAGATATTTCATTGGAAGGGGTTTTTAAGTGCTCTGTAGTCATTTTTTTGGAACCGTGTATTTACGTGCTCTGGAGTCATTTCGTTGGAAGCAGGTTTTTAAGTGCTCTGGAGTCATTTCTTTGGAAGCTGTTTTTTAAGTGTTCTGGCGTCATTTCTTTAGAAGCAGGTTTTTAAGTGCACTGGCGTCATTTCGTTGGAAGCGGGTTTTTATGTGCTCTGAGGTCATTGCATTCGACTTGGGTTTTTAAGTATTCTGAGCATATTTCTTTGGAAGTGGGTTTTTAAGTGCTCTGGAGTCATTTCGTTGGAAACAGGTTTTTATGTGCTCTGAGGTCATTTCGTTCGAAGCGGGCCTTTAAGTGCTCTGGAGTCATTTCTTCGGAAGCGGGTTTTTCAGTACTCTGGAGTCAATTTGTTGGAAGCGGGTTTTAGAGTGCTCTGGAGTCATTTCATTGGTAGCGGATTTTTATGTGCTCTGAGGTCATTTTGTTGGAAACGGGTTTTTATGTGCTCTGCAGTCATTTCGTTGGAAGCTTGTTTTTAAGTGCTCTGGAGTCATTTCTTTGGAAGCTGTTTTTTAAATGCTCTGGAGTCATTTCCTTGGAAGCGGGTTTTTATGTCCTCTGAAGTGATTTTGTTGGAAGCGGGTTTTTAAGTGCTCTGGAGTCATTTAGGTGGAAGTCGATTTTTGAGTGCTCTGGAGTCATTTTGTTGGAAGCTGGTTTTTCAGTGCTCTGGATTCATTTCGTTGGAAGCAAGGTTTTAAGTGCTCAGGAGTCATTTCGTTGGAAGTGGGTATGTAAGTGCTCTGGAGTCATTTCGTTGGAAGTGGGTTTTTAAGTGCTCAGGAGTCATTTAGTTGGGAGCTGTTTTTCAAGTGCTGTGGAGTCACTTTGTTTTAAGCAGATTATTATGTGCCCTGGAGTTATTTCGTAGGAAGCTGGTTTTTAAGTGCTCTGGAGTTATTTTTTTGGAAGCAAGATTTTAAGTGCTCAGGAGTCATTTCGTTGGCAACGGGTTTTAAAGTGCTCTGTAGTCATTTCGTTGGAACTGGGTTTTCACGTGCTCTGTAGTTATTTCGTTGGAAATTGTTTTTTAAGTGCTCTGGAGTCATTTCATTGGAAGTGGGTTTTTTAAGTGTTCTGGTATCCTTTCCATGGAAGCAGGTTTCTAAGTGCTCTGGAGTCATTTCATTGGAAGCGGGGTTCAAGTGCTCTGGAGTCATTTCATTGGAAACAGGTTTTAGAGTGCTTGGAGTCATTTCATTGGTAGCGTGTTTTTCTGTGCTCTGAGGTCATTTCATTGGCAGGGGGTTTTTCAGTGCTCTGGACCCATTTCTTTGGAAGTGGGTTTTAGAGTGCTCTGGAGTCATTTCATTATTAGCGGGTTTTTATGTTCCCTGAGATCATTTTGTTGGAAACAGGTTTTTATGATCTCTGCAGTCATTTTGTTGGAATTGGGTTTTTGAATGCTCTGGAGTCATTTCTTTGGACGCGGTTTTTAGGTGCTCTATAGTCATTTTGTTGGAACCGGGTTTTTACGTGCTCTGGAGAAATTTTGATAGAAGGGGGTTTGTAAGTGCTCTGGAGTCATTTCTTTGCAAGCTGTTTTTTAAGTGCTCTGGAGTCATTTCGTTGGAAGCGGGTTATTATGTGACCTTGAGATATTTCGTTGGAAGCAGGTTTGTAAGTGCTCTGCAGTCATTTCTTTGGAAGCTGTTTTTTAAGTGCTCTGGAGACATTTTGTTGGAAGCAGGTTTTTAAGTGCTCTGGAGTCATTTCTTTGGAAGCTGTTTTTTAAGTGTTCTGGCTTCGTTTCGTTAGAAGCAGGTTTTTAAGTACACTGGAGTCATTTCGTTGGAAGCAGGTTTTTATGTGCTCTGAGGTCATTTCGTTTGAAGCGGGTTTTTAAGTGCTCTGGAGTAATTTCGTTGGAAGCAGGTTTTTGAGTGCTCTGGAGTCATTTCGTTGGAAGCGGGCTTTTAAGTGATTGGAGTCATTTTGTTGGAAGCGGGATTTTAAGTGCTCTGAGGGCATTTCGTTGGAAGCTGGTTTTTAAGTGCTCTGTGGTCATTTCCGTTTAAGCGGGTTTTTAAGTGCTCTGGGCTCATTTCTTTGGAAGCAGGTTATTATTTGCCGTGGAGTTATTCCGTTGGAAGCGGGTTTTTAAGTCCTCTGGAGTTATTTCGTTGGAAGGAGGTTTTTGAGTGTTCTTGAGTCACTTCGTTGGAAGCGGTTCTTTAAGTGCTCTGGAGTCATTTCTTTGGAAGCGGGTTTTAGAGTGCTCTGGAGTCATTTCATTGGTAGCGGGTTTTTATGTGCTCTGAGGTCATTTCATTGGAAGCGGGTTTTTAAGGGCTCTGGAGTCATTTCGTTGGAAGCGGGTTTTTAGGTGCTCTGTAGTCATTTCGTTGGAACCGGTTTTTTACGTGCTCTGGAGTCATTTCGTTGGAAGCTGTTTTTTAAGTGCTCTGGAGTCATTTCATAGGAAACGGGTTATTATGTGCCCTGGAGATATTTCATTGGAAGGGGTTTTTAAGTCCTCTGGAGTCATTTTTTTGGAACCGTGTATTTACGTGCTCTGGAGTTATTTCGTTGGAAGCGGGTTTTTATGTCCTCTGAGGTCATTTCGTTTGAAGCGTGTTTTTAAGTGCTCTGGAGTCATTTCATTGGAAGTGGGTTTTTTAAGTGTTCTGATATCCTTTCCATGGAAGCAGGGTTCTAAGTGCTCTGGAGTCATTTCATTGGAAGCGGGTTTTTAAGTGCTCTGGAGTCATTTCATTGGAAACAGGTTTTGGAGTGCTTGGAGTCATTTCATTGGTATCAGGTTTTTCTGTGCTCTGAGGTCATTTCATTGGAAGCGGGTTTTTAAGTGCTCTGGGGTCATTTCACTGGAAGCAGGTTTTTAAGTGCTCTGGAGTCATTTCTTTGGAAGCTGTTTTTTAAGTGTTCTGTGGTCATTTCGTTGTAAGCGGGTTTGTAAGTGCTCTGGAGTCATTTTGTTGGAAGCCGGTTTTTAAGTATTCTCGTTTCCTTTCGTTTGAAGCGGGGTTTAAGTGCTCTGGGGTCATTTCTTTGGAAGCAGATTTTTAAGTGCTCTGTAGTCATTTCGTTGGAACCGGGTTTTTACGTGTTCTGGAGTCATTTCGTTGGAAGCATTTTTTTAAGTGCTCTGGAGTCATTTCGTTGGAAGCAGGTTATTATATGCTCTGGAGTCATTTCGTTGGAAGCGGGTTTTTAAGTGTTCTGGTATCCTTTCCATGGAAGTGGGTTTTTAAGTGCTCTAGAGTCATTTCATTGGCAGCGGGTTTTTCAGTGTTCTGGACCCATTTCTTTGGAAGTGGGTTTTAGAGTGCTCTGGAGTGATTTTATTATTAGCGGGTTTTTATGTGCTCTGAGTTCATTTCGTTGGAAACGGGTTTTTATGTTCTCTGCAGTCATTTCGTTGCAAGCGGGTTTTTAAGGGCTCTGGAGTCATTTCGTTGGAAGTAGGTTTTTGAGTGCTCTGTAGTCATTTCTTTGGACGCGGTTTTTTAGTTGCTCTGTAGTCATTTCGTTGGAACCGGGTTTTTACGTGCTCTGGAGAAATTTCGTTAGAAGGGGGTTTGTAAGTGCTCTGGAGTCATTTCGTTGGAAGGTGTTTTTTAAGTGCTCTGGAGTCATTTCGTTGGAAGCGGGTTATTATGTGCCCTGGAGATATTTCGTTGGAAGCAGGTTTGTAAGTGCTCTGCAGTCATTTCTTTGGAAGCTGTTTTGTAAGTGCTCTGGAGACATTTTGTTGGAAGCAGGTTTTTAAGTGCTCTGGAGTCATTTCTTTGGAAGCTGTTTTTAAGTGTTCTGGCGTCATTTAGTTGGCTATAGTTTTTAAGTACACTGGAGTCATTTCGTTGGAAGCGGCTTTTTATGTGCTCTGAGGTCATTTCGTTGCAAGTGGGTTTTTAAGTGCTCTGGGCTCATTTCGTTGGAAGCGGGTTTTTAAATGCTCTGGAGTCATTTCGTTGGAAGCGGCTTTTTATGTGCTCTGAGGTCATTTCGTTGGAAGTGGGCTTTTAAGTGCTCTGGGCTCTTTTCGTTGGAAGTGGGTTTGTAAGTGCTCTGGAGTCATTTCGTTGGAAGTGGGTTTTTAAGTGCATTGGAGTCATTTCGTTGGAAGCGGGTTTTTAAGTGTTCTGGCATCCTTTCCATGGAAGTGGGTTTTTAAGTGCTCAAGAGTCATTTCATTGGCAGCGGGTTTTTCAGTGCTCTGGACCCATTTCTTTGGAAGTGGGTTTTAGAGTGCTCTGGAGTCATTTTATTAATAGCGGGTTTTTATGTGCTCTGAGGTCATTTCGTTGGAAACGGGTTTTTATGTTCTCTGCAGTCATTTCGTTGGAAGCGGGTTTGTAAGTGCTCTGGAGTCATTTCGTTGGAAGCGGGTTTTTAGGTGCTCTGTAGTCATTTCGTTGGAACCGGATTTTTACGTGCTCTGGAGTCATTTCGTTGGAAGCTGTTTTTAAAGTGCTCTGGAGTCATTTCATTGGAAGCTGGTTATTATGTGCCCTGGAGATATTTCATTGGAAAGGGTTTTTAAGTGCTCAGGAGTCATTTTTTTGGAACCGTGTATTTACGTGCTCTGCAGTCATTTCGTTGGAAGCGGGTTTTTATGTCCTCTGAGGTCATTTCGTTTGAAGCGTGTTTTTAAGTGCTCTGGAGTCATTTCATTGGAAGTGGGTTTTTTAAGTGTTCTGGTATCCTTTCCATGGAGGCAGGGTTCTAAGTGCTCTGGAGTCATTTCATTGGAAACAGGTTTTAGAGTGCTTGGAGTCATTTCATTGGTAGCAGGTTTATCTGTGCTCTGAGGTCATTTCATTGGAAGCGGGTTTTTAAGTGCTCTGGGGTCATTTCACTGGAAGCAGGTTTTTAAGTGCTCTGGGGTCATTTCTTTGGAAGCAGATTTTTAAGTGCTCTGTAGTCATTTCGTTGGAACCGGGTTTTTACGTGTTCTGGAGTCTTTTCGTTGGAAATGTTTGTTTAAGTGCTCTGGAGTCATTTCGTTGGAAGCAGGTTATTATATGCTCTGGAGTCATTTCGTTGGAAGTGGGTTTGTAAGTGCTCTGGAGTCATTTCGTTGGAAGTGGGATTTTAAGTGCATTGGCGTCATTTCGTTGGAAGCGGGTTTTTAAGTGTTCTGGTATCCTTTCCATGGAAGTGGGTTTTTAAGAGCTCTAGAGTCATTTCATTGACAGCGGGTTTTTCAGTGCTCTGGACCCATTTCTTTGGAAGTGGGTTTTAGAGTTCTCTGGAGTCATTTTATTATTAGCGGGTTTTCATGTGCTCTGAGGTCATTTCGTAGGAAACGGGTTTTTATGTTCTCTGCAGTCATTTCGTTGGAACCGGGTTTTTAAGGGCTCTGGAGTCATTTCGTTGGAAGTGGGTTTTTGAGTGCTCTGGAGTCATTTCTTTGGACGCGGTTTTTAGGTGCTCTGTAGTCATTTCGTTGGAACCGGGTTTTTACGTGCTCTGGAGAAATTTCGTTAGAAGGGGGTTTGTAAGTGCTCTGGAGTCATTTTGTTGGAAGCTGTTTTTTAAGTGCTCTGGAGTCATTTCGTTGGAAGCCGGTTATTATGTGCCCTGGAGATATTTCGTTGGAAGCAGGTTTGTAAGTGCTCTGCAGTCATTTCTTTGGAAGCAGTTTTGTAAGTGCTCTGGAGACATTTTGTTGGAAGCAGGTTTTTAAGTGCTCTGGAGTCATTTCTTTGGAAGCTGTTTTTTAAGTGTTCTGGCGTCATTTCGTTAGAAGCAGGTTTTTAAGTACACTGGAGTCATTTCGTTGGAAGCGGCTTTTTATGTGCTCTGAGGTCATTTCGTTGGAAGTGGGTTTTTAAGTGCTCTGGGCTCATTTCGTTGAAAGCGGGTTTTTAAGTGCTCTGGAGTCATTTCGTTGGAAGCGGCTTTTTATGTGCTCTGAGGTCATTTCGTTGGAAGTGGGTTTTTAAGTGCTCTGGGCTCATTTCGTTGGAAGCGGGTTTTTAAGTGCTCTGGAGTCATTTCATTGGAAGCAGGTTTTTGAGTCCTCTGGTGTCATTTCGTTGGAAGCGGGCTTTTAAGTGATTGGAGTCATTTTTTTGGAAGCGGGATTTTAAGTGTTCTGAGGGCATTTTGTTGGAAGCAGGTTTTTATGTGCTCTGGGCTCATTTCTTTGGAAGCAGGTTATTATTTGCCTTGGAGTTATTTCGTTGGAAGCGGGTTTTTAAGTCCTCTGGAGTTATTTCGTTGGAAGCAGGTTTTTGAGTGCTCTTGAGTCATAACGTTCGAAGCGGGTCTTTAAGTGCTCTGGAGTCATTTCTTTGGAAGCGGTTTTTATGTGCATTGGAGTCATTTCGTTGGAAGCGGGTTTTAAGTGTTCTGGTATCCTTTCCATGGAAGCGGGTTTTTAAGTGCTCTGGAGTCATTTCATTGGAAGCGGGTTTTTCAGTACTCTGGAGTCATTTCGTTGGAAGCTGGTTTTAGAGTGCTCTGGAGTCATTTCATTGGTTGCAGATTTTTATGTGCTCTGAGGTCATTTTGTTGGAAACGGGTTTTTATGTGCTCTGCAGTCATTTCGTTGGAAGCTTGTTTTTAAGTGCTCTGGAGTCATTTCTTTGGAAGCTGTTTTTTAAATGCTCTGGAGTCATTTCGTTGGAAGCGGGTTTTTATGTCCTCTGAAGTGATTTCGTTGGAAGCGGGTTTTTAAGTGCTCTGGAGTCATTTAGGTGGAAGTCGATTTTTGAGTGCTCTGCAGTCATTTTGTTGGAAGCGGGTTTTTGAGTGCTCTGGATTCATTTCATTAGAAACGTGTTTTTATGTGCTCTGAGGTCATTTCGTTGGAAAAGGGTTTTTAAGTGCTATGGGCTCATTTCTTTGGAAGCGGGTTTTTAAGTGCTCTGGAGTCATTCCGTTGGAAGCAGGTTTTTGAGTGCTCAGGAGTCATTTCGTTGGAAGCGGGTTTTTAAGTGCATTGGAGTCATTTTGTTGGAAGCGGGATTTTAAGTGGTCTGGAGTCATTTTGTTGGAAGCGGGATTTTAAGTGCTCAGAGGGCATTTCGATGGAAGCAGGTTTTTAAGTGCTCTGTGGTCATTTTGGTGTAAGCGGGTTTTTAAGTGCTCTGAGCTCATTTCGTTGGAAGCAGGTTATTATTTGCCGTGGAGTCATTTCGTTGGAAGCGGGTTTTTAAGTGCTCTGGAGTCAATTCTTTGGAAGCAGGTTTTTAAGTGCTCTGGAGTCATTTTGTTGGAAGTGTGTTTTTAAGTGCATTGGAGTCACGTCGTTGGAAGCGGGTTTTTAAGTGTTCTGGTATCCTTTCCATGGAAGTGGGTTTTTAAGTGCTCTAGACTCATTTCATTGGCAGCGGGTTTTCAGTGCTCTGGACCCATTTCTTTGGAAGTGGGTTTTAGAGTGCTCTGGAGTCATTTCATTATTAGCGGGTTTTTATGTGCTCTGAGGTCATTTCGTTGGAAACGGGTTTTTATGTTCTCTGCAGTCATTTCGTTGGAAGCGGGTTTTTAAGGGCTCTGGAATCATTTCGTTGGAAGTGGGTTTTTGAGTGCTCTGGAGTCATTTCTTTGGACGCCGTTTTTAGGTGCTCTGTAGTCATTTCGTTGGAACCGGGTTTTTACGTGCTCTGGAGTCATTTCGTTGGAAGGGGGTTTGTAAGTGCTCTGGAGTCATTTGGTTGGAAGCTGTTTTTTAACTGCTCTGGAGTCATTTCGTTGGAAGCGGGTTATTATGTTCCCTGGAGCTATTTCGTTGGAAGCAGGTTTGTAAGTCTTCTGCAGTCATTTCTTTGGAAGCTGTTTTTTAAGTGCTCTGGAGACATTTTGTTGGAAGCAGGTTTTTAAGTGCTCTGGAGTCATTTCATTGGAAGCAGGTTTTTATGTGCTCTGAGGTCATTTCGTTTGAAGCGGGTTTTTGAGTGCTCTGGAGTCATTTCGTTGGAAGCGGGTTTTTAAGTGCATTGGAGTCATTTTGTTGGAAGCGGGATTTTAAGTGCTCTGAGGGCATTTCATTGGAAGCGGGTTTTTAAGTGCTCTGTGGTCATTTTGGTGTAAGCGGGTTTTTAAGTGCTCTGAGCTCATTTCGTTGGAAGCAGGTTATTATTTGCCGTGGAGTCATTTCGTTGGAAGCGGGTTTTTAAGTGCTCTGGAGTCAATTCTTTGGAAGCAGGTTTTTAAGTGCTCTGGAGTCATTTTGTTGGAAGTGTGTTTTTAAGTGCATTGGAGTCACTTCGTTGGAAGCCGGTTTTTAAGTGTTCTGGTATCCTTTCCATGGAAGTGGGTTTTTAAGTGCTCTAGACTCATTTCATTGGCAGCGGGTTTTCAGTGCTCTGAACCCATTTCTTTGGAAGTGGGTTTTAGAGTGCTCTGGAGTCATTTCATTATTAGCGGGTTTTTATGTGCTCTGAGGTCATTTCGTTGGAAACGGGTTTTTATGTTCTCTGCAGTCATTTCGTTGGAAGCGGGTTTTTAAGGGCTCTGGAATCATTTCGTTGGAAGTGGGTTTTTGAGTGCTCTGGAGTCATTTCTTTGGACGCCGTTTTTAGGTGCTCTGTAGTCATTTCGTTGGAACCGGGTTTTTACGTGCTCTGGAGTCATTTCGTTGGAAGGGGGTTTGTCAGTGCTCTGGAGTCATTTGGTTGGAAGCTGTTTTTTAACTGCTCTGGAGTCATTTCGTTGGAAGCGGGTTATTATGTTCCCTGGAGCTATTTCGTTGGAAGCAGGTTTGTAAGTCTTCTGCAGTCATTTCTTTGGAAGCTGCTTTTTAAGTGCTCTGGAGACATTTTGTTGGAAGCAGGTTTTTAAGTGCTCTGGAGTCATTTCATTGGAAGCAGGTTTTTATGTGCTCTGAGGTCATTTCGTTTGAAGCGGGTTTTTGAGTGCTCTGGAGTCATTTCGTTGGAAGCGGGTTTTTAAGTGCATTGGAGTCATTTTGTTGGAAGCGGGATTTTAAGTGCTCTGAGGGCATTTCATTGGAAGCGGGTTTTTAAGTGCTCTGTGGTCATTTCGGTGTAAGCGGGTTTTTAAGTGCTCTGGGCTCATTTCTTCGGAAGCAGGTTATTATTTGCCGTGGAGTTATTTCGTTGGAAGCGGGTTTTTAAGGGCTCTGTGGTCATTTCATTGGAAGCGGGTTTTTAAGGGCTCTGGGCATATTTCTTTGGAAGCGGGTTTTTAAGTGCTCTGGAGTCATTTCGTTGAAAACGGGTTTTTATGTGCTCTGAGGTCATTTCGTTCGAAGCAGGTCTTTAAGTGCTCTGGAGTCATTTCTTTGGAAGCGGGTTTGTCAGTACTCTGGAGTCATTTCGTTGGAAGCGGGTTTTAGAGTGCTCTGGAGTCATTTCATTGGTAGCGGATTTTTATGTGCTCTGAGGTCATTTTGTTGGAAACGGGTTTTTATGTGCTCTGCAGTCATTTCGTTGGAAGCTTGTTTTTAAGTGCTCTGGAGTCATTTCTTTGGAAGCTGTTTTTTAAATGCTCTGGAGTCATTTCGTTGGAAGCGGGTTTTTATGTCCTCTGAAGTGATTTCGTTGGAAGCGGGTTTTTAAGTGCTCTGGAGTCATTTAGGTGGAAGTCGATTTTTGAGTGCTCTGGAGCCATTTTGTTGGAAGTGGGTATGTAAGTGCTCTGGAGTCATTTCGTTGGAAGTGGGTTTTTAAGTGCTCAGGAGTCATTTAGTTGGAAGCAAGGTTTAAATGCTCAGGAGTCATTTCGTTGGAAGTGGGTATGTAAGTGCTCTGGAGTCATTTTGTTGGAAGTGGGTTTTTAAGTGCTCTGTAGTCATTTCGTTGGAACCGGGTTTTTACGTGCTCTGGAGTCATTTCATTGGAAGTGGGTTTTTAAGTGCTCAGGAGTCATTTCATTGGAAATTGTTTTTAAGTGCTCTGGAGTCATTTCGTTTAGCGGGTTTTAGAGTGCTCTGGAGTCATTCGTTGGACCCGGGTTTTTACGTGCTCTGAGTCATTTCCTTGGAAGTGGGTTTTTAAGTGCTCTGGAGTCACTTCGTTGGAAGAGGGTTTTTGAGTGGTCTGGAGTCATTTCGTTGAAAGCGTGTTATTATTTGCCGTGGAGTTATTTCATTGGAAGCAGGTTTTTAAGTGCTCTGGAGTTATTTTGTTGGAGGCGGGTTTTTAAGTGTTCTGGTATCCTTTCCATGGAAGCAGGTTTTTAAGTGCTTGGAGTCATTTCATTGGATGCGGGTTTTTATGTGCTCTGCAGTCATTTCGTTGGAAGCGGGTTTTTAAGTGCTCTGGAGTCAATTCATTGGAAGCGGGTTTTAGAGTGCTCTGGAGTCATTTCGTTGGAAGCGGGATTTTATGAGCTCAGGTCATTTCATTAGAAGAGGGTTTTTAAGTTCCCTGGAGTCATTACATTGGAAGTGGGTTTTTGAGTGCTCTGGAGTCATTTCGTTGGAATCGGGTTTTTGAGGGCTCTGGAGACATTTCGTTGGAAGCGGGTTTTTTAGTGCTCTGGAGTCATTTCGTTGGAAGCTGTTTTTTAAGTGCTCTGGACTCATTTCATTGGAAGCGGGTTGTTATGTGCCCTGGAGATATTTCATTGGAAGGGGTTTTTAAGTGCTCTGGAGTCATTTTCTTGGGACCGTGTATTTACGTGCTCTGGAGTCATTTCGTTGGAAGCAGGTTTTTAAGTGCTCTGGAGTCATTTCTTTGGAAGCTGTTTTTTAAGTGTTCTGGCGTCATTTCTTTAGAAGCAGGTTTTTAAGTGCACTGGCGTCATTTCGTTGGAAGCGGGTTTTTATGTGCTCTGAGGTCATTTCATTCGACTTGGGTTTTTAAGTGCTCTGGGCATATTTCTTTGGAAGCGGGTTTTTAAGTGCTCTGGAGTCATTTCGTTGAAAACGGGTATTTATGTGCTCTGAGGTCATTTCGTTGAAGCAGGTCTTTAAGTGCTCTGGAGTCATTTCTTTGAAGCGGTTTGTCAGTACTCTGGAGTCATTTCGTTGAAGCGGGTTTTAGAGTGCTCTGGAGTCATTTCATTGGTAGCGGATTTTTATGTGCTCTGAGGTCATTTTGTTGGAAACGGGTTTTTATGTGCTCTGCAGTCATTTCGTTGGAAGCTTGTTTTTAAGTGCTCTGGAGTCATTTCTTTGGAAGCTGTTTTTAAATGCTCTGAGTCATTTCGTTTAGGCGGGTTTTATGTCCTCTGAAGTGATTTCGTTGGAAGCGGGTTTTTAAGTGCTCTGGAGTCATTTAGGTGGAAGTCGATTTTTGAGTGCTCTGGAGTCATTTTGTTGGAAGTGGGTATGTAAGTGCTCTGGAGTCATTTCGTTGGAAGTGGGTTTTTAAGTGCTCAGGAGTCATTTAGTTGGAAGCAAGGTTTAAATGCTCAGGAGTCATTTCGTTGGAAGTGGGTATGTAAGTGCTCTGGAGTCATTTCGTTGGAAGTGGGTTTTTAAGTGCTCAGGAGTCATTTAGTTGGAAGCTGTTTTTCAAGTGCTGTGGAGTCACTTTGTTTTAAGCAGGTTATTATGTGCCCTGGAGTTATTTCGTAGGAAGCTGGTTTTTAAGTGCTCTGGAGTCATTTTTTTGGAAGCAAGATTTTAAGTGCTCAGGAGTCATTTCGTTGGCAGCGGGTTTTAAAGTGCTCTGTAGTCATTTCGTTGGAACCGGGTTTTTACGTGCTCTGGAGTCATTTCATTGGAAGTGGGTTTTTAAGTGCTCAGGAGTCATTTCATTGGAAATTGTTTTTTAAGTGCTCTGGAGTCATTTCGTTGGAAGCCGGTTTTAGAGTGCTCTGGAGTCATTTCGTTGGACCCGGGTTTTTACGTGCTCTGGAGTCATTTCCTTGGAAGTGGGTTTTTAAGTGCTCTGGAGTCACTTCGTTGGAAGAGGGTTTTTGAGTGGTCTGGAGTCATTTCGTTGAAAGCGTGTTATTATTTGCCGTGGAGTTATTTCATTGGAAGCAGGTTTTTAAGTGCTCTGGAGTTATTTTGTTGGAGGCGGGTTTTTAAGTGTTCTGGTATCCTTTCCATGGAAGCAGGTTTTTAAGTGCTTGGAGTCATTTCATTGGATGCGGGTTTTTATGTGCTCTGCAGTCATTTCGTTGGAAGCGGGTTTTTAAGTGCTCTGGAGTCAATTCATTGGAAGCGGGTTTTAGAGTGCTCTGGAGTCATTTCGTTGGAAGCGGGATTTTATGAGCTCAGGTCATTTCATTAGAAGAGGGTTTTTAAGTTCCCTGGAGTCATTACATTGGAAGTGGGTTTTTGAGTGCTCTGGAGTCATTTCGTTGGAATCGGGTTTTTGAGGGCTCTGGAGACATTTCGTTGGAAGCGGGTTTTTTAGTGCTCTGGAGTCATTTCGTTGGAAGCTGTTTTTTAAGTGCTCTGGACTCATTTCATTGGAAGCGGGTTGTTATGTGCCCTGGAGATATTTCATTGGAAGGGGTTTTTAAGTGCTCTGGAGTCATTTTCTTGGGACCGTGTATTTACGTGCTCTGGAGTCATTTCGTTGGAAGCGGGTTTTTATGTCCTCTGAGGTCATTTCGTTGGAAACAGGTTTTAGAGTGCTTGGAGTCATTTCGTTTTAAGCGGTTTTTCTGTGCTCTGAGGTCATTTCATTGGAAGCGGGTTTTTAAGTGCTCTGGGGTCATTTCATTGGAAGCAGGTTTTTAAGTGCTCTGGAGTCATTTCTTTGGAAGCTTTTTTTAAGTGTTCTGTGGTCTTTTCGTTGTAAGCGGGTTTTAGAGTGCTCGATAGTCAGTTCGTGGGAAGTAGGTTTTTGAGTGCTCTGGAGTCAGATCGTTGGAAGCGGGTTTGTAAGTGCTCTGGAGTCATTTCGTTGGAAGTGGGTTTTAGAGTGCTTTGGATTGATTTCCTTGAAAGCAGGTTTTTAAATGTTCTGGATACATTTCGTTAGAAGCGGGTTTTTAAGTGCATTGGAGTCATTTCGTTGGAAGCGGATTTTTAAGTGTTCTGTTATCCTTTCCATGGAAGCGGATTTTTACGTGCTCTGTAGTCATTTCATTGGAAGCGGGTTTTTAAGTGCTCTGGAGTCATTTCGTTGGATGTGGGTTTTAGAGTGCTCTGGAGTCATTTTATTGGTAGCGGGTTGTTATGTGCTCTGAGGTCATTTCATTGGAAGCGGGTTTTTAATTGCTCTGGAGTCATTTCGTTGGAAGCTGCTTTTTAAGTGCTCTGGAGTAATTTCGTTGGAAGCGGGTTTTTGAGTGCTCTGGAGTCATTTCGTTGGAAGCGGGTTTTAGAGTACTCTGGAGTCATTTCGTTGGAAGCGGGTTTTTGAGTGCTCTGGAGTCATTTTGTTGGAAGCCATTTTTTATTTGCTCTGAGGTCATTTCGTTGGAAGCAGGTTTAAGTGCACTGGAGTCATTTCTTTGGAAGCCGGTTTTTAAGTATTCTCGTTTTCTTTCGTTCGAAGCGGGGTTTAAGTGCTCTGGGGTCATTTCTTTGGAAGGAGATTTTTAAATGCTCTGTAGTCATTTCATTGGAAATGGGTTTTTATGTGCTCTGGAGTCATTTCGTTGGAAGTGGGTTTTTAAGTGCTCTGGAGTCATTTCTTTGGAAGCTGTTTTTTAAGTGCTCTGGAGTCATTTCGTTGGAAGCGGGTTATTAGGTGATCTGTAGTCATTTCGTTGGAAGCGGGTTTTTATGTCCTCTGAGGTCATTTCGTTTGAAGCGTGTTTTTAAGTGCTCTGGAGTCATTTCGTTGGAAGCGGGTTTTTTAAGTGTTCTGGTATCCTTTCCATGGAAGCAGTTTTCAGTGCTCTGGATTTATTTCATTGGAAGCGGGTTTTAAAGTGCTGTGGGGTCATTTCATTTCCAGTGGGTTTTTACGTGCTCTGAGGTCATTTCGTTGGAAGCAGGTTTTAATGTGCTCCGGAGTCATTTAGTTGGAAGCGGGTTTTTAAGTGCTCAAGAGTCATTTACTTGGAAGCTGTTTTTTAAGTGCTGTGGAGTCATTTTGTTTTAAGCAGGTTATTATGTGCCCTGGAGTTATTTCGTAGGAAGCTGGTTTTTAAGTGCTCTGGAGTCATTTTGTTGGAAGCGAGTTTTTAAGTGTTCTGGTGTCCTTTCCATGGAAGCGGGTTTTTAAGTGCTCTTGAGTCATTTCATTGGAAGCGGATTTTTGAGTGCTCTGGACTCATTTCGTTGGAACCGGGTTTTTACGTGCTCTGGAGTCATTTCGTTGGAAGCGGGTTTTTGGGTGGTCTAGAGTCATTTCGTTGGAAGAGGGTTTTTAAGTCCTCTGGAGTCATTTGGTTTTAAGTGGTTTTTAAGGTGCTCTGGAGTCATTTTGTTGGAAGGAGATTTTTAAGTGTTCTGGAGTCATTTCGTTGGAAGCGGGTTTTTGAGTGCTTGGAGTCATTTCTTTGGAAGCGGGTTTTTGAGTGCTCTGGAGTCATTTCGTTGGAATCTGTTTTTTAAATGCTGTGGAGTCATTTCGATGGAAGCGGTTTTTTTATGTCCTCTGAAGTCATTTCTTTGGAAGTGGGTTTTTAAGTGCTCTGGAGTCAGTTCTTTGGAAGCGGGTTTTTAAGGGCTCTGTAGTCATTTCGTTTTAACTGGGTTTTTACGTGCTCTGGAGTAATTTCGTTGGAAGCTGTTTTTTAAGTGCCATGGATTCATTTCGTTGGAAGCGGGTTATTATGTGCCCTGGAGTTATTTGTTGGAAGCGGGTTTGTAAGTGCTCTGGAGTTATTTCTTTGGAAGCTGTTTTTGAAGTGCTCTGGAGTCATTTCATTGGAATCGGGTTTTTGAGTGCTCTGGACTCATTTCGTTGGAACCGGGTTTTTACGTGCTCTGGAGTCATTTCGTTGGAAGCGGGTTTTTGGGTGGTCTAGAGTCATTTCGTTGGAAGAGGGTTTTTAAGTCCTCTGGAGTCATTTGGTTTTAAGTGGTTTTTAAAGTGCTCTGGAGTCATTTTGTTGGAAGCAGATTTTTAAGTGCTCTGGAGTCATTTCTTTGGAAGCGGGTTTTTGAGTGCTCTGGAGTCATTTCGTTGGAATCTGTTTTTTAAATGCTGTGGAATCATTTCGTTGGAAGCTGTTTTTTATGTCCTCTGAAGTCATTTCTTTGGAAGCGGGTTTTTAAGTGCTCTGTAGTCATTTCATTTTAACTGGGTTTTTACGTGCTCTGGAGTAATTTCGTTGGAAGCTGTTTTTTAAGTGCCATGGATTCATTTCGTTGGATGCGGGTTATTATGTGCCCTGGAGTCATTTGTTGGAAGCGGGTTTGTAAGTGCTCTGGAGTTATTTTGTTGGAAGCTGTTTTTTAAGTGCTCTGGAGTCATTTCGTTGGAAGCCGGTTTTTATGAGCTCAGGTAATTTCAATGGAAGCGGGTTTTTAAGTGCTCTGGAGTCATTTCTTTGGAAGCGGGTTTTAGAGTGCTCTGGAGTCATTTCGTTGGAAGCGGTTTTTTAAGTGCTCTGGAGTCATTTTGTTGGAAGTGGGTTTTTAAGTGCATTGGAGTCATTTCGTTGGAAGCGGGTTTTTAAGTGTTCTGGTATCCTTTCCATGGAAGAGGGATTTTAAGTGCTCTAGAGTCATTTCATTGGAAGCGGGTTTTTCTGTGCTCAGGAGTCATTTCATTGGTAGCGGGTTTTTATGTGCTCTGAGGTAATTTCATTGGAAACGGGTTTTTATATTCTCTGCAGTCATTTCGTTGAAAGCGGGTTTTTAAGGGCTCTGGAGTCATTTCATTGGAAGTGGGTTTTTGAGTGCTCTGGAGACATTTCGTTGGAAGCGGGTTTTTTAGTGCTCTGGAGTCATTTCGTTGGAAGCTGTTTTTTAAGTGCTCTGGAGTCATTTCATTGGAAGCGGGTTGTTATGTGCCCTGGAGATATTTCATTGGAAGGGGTTTTTAAGTGCTCTGGAGTCATTTTCTTGGAACCGTGTATTCACGTGCTCTGGAGTCATTTCGTTGGAAGCGGGTTTTTATGTCCTCTGAGGTCATTTCGTTGGAAACAGGTTTTAGAGTGCTTGGAGTCATTTCGTTGGAAGCGGGTTTTTCTGTGCTCTGAGGTCATTTCATTGGAAGCGGGTTTTTAAGTGCTCTGGGGTCATTTCATTGGAAGCAGGTTTTTAAGTGCTCTGGAGTCATTTCTTTGGAAGCTTTTTTTAAGTGTTCTGTGGTCATTTCGTTGTAAGCGGGTTTTAGAGTGCTCTATAGTCAGTTCGTGGGAAGTAGGTTTTTGAGTGCTCTGGAGTCACATCATTGGATGCGGGTTTGTAAGTGCTCTGGAGTCATTTCGTTGGATGCGAGTTTTAGAGTGCTCTGGAGTCATTTTATTGGTAGCGGGTTGTTATGTGCTCTGAGGTCATTTCATTGGAAGCGGGTTTTTAATTGCTCTGGAGTCATTTCGTTGGAAGCTGGTTTTTAAGTGCTCTGGAGTCATTTCGTTGGAAGCGGGTTTTTGAGTGCTCTGGAGTCATTTATTTGGAAGTGGGTTTTTGAGTGCTCTGGAGTCATTTCGTTGGAAGCGGGTTTTTGAGTGCTCTGGAGTCATTTCGTTGGAAGCGGGTTTTTGAGTGCTCTGGAGACATTTCGTTGGAAGCGGGTTTTTGAGTGCTCTGGAAACATTTCGTTGGAAGCGGGTTTTTTAGTGCTTTGGAGTCATTTCGTTGGAAGCTGTTTTTTAAGTGCTCTGGAGTCATTTCATTGGAAGCGGGTTGTTATGTGCCCTGGAGATATTTCATTGGAAGGGGTTTTTAAGTGCTCTGGAGTCATTTTCTTGGGACCGTGTATTTACGTGCTCTGGAGTCATTTCGTTGGAAGCGGGTTTTTATGTCCTCTGAGGTCATTTCGTTTGAAACAGGTTTTAGAGTGCTTGGAGTCATTTCGTTGGAAGCGGGTTTTTCTGTGCTCTGAGGTCATTTCATTGGAAGCGGGTTTTTAAGTGCTCTGGGGTCATTTCATTGGAAGCAGGTTTTTAAGTGCTCTGGAGTCATTTCTTTGGAAGCTTTTTTTAAGTGTTCTGTGGTCATTTCGTTGTAAGCGGGTTTTAGAGTGCTCTATAGTCAGTTCGTGGGAAGTAGGTTTTTGAGTGCTCTGGAGTCACATCGTTGGAAGCAGGTTTGTAAGTGCTCTGGAGTCATTTCGTTGGAAGCGGGTTTTAGAGTGCTCTGGATTGATTTCCTTGGAAGCAGGTTTTTAAATGCTCCGGAGACATTTCGTTGGAAGCGGATTTTTAAGTGCATTGGAGTCATTTCGTTGGAAGCGGGTTTTTAAGTGTTCTGTTATCCTTTCCATGGAAGCGGATTTTTACATGCTCTGTAGTCATTTCATTGGAAGCGGGTTTTTAAGTGCTCTGGAGTCATTTCGTTGGATGCGGGTTTTAGAGTGCTCTGGAGTCATTTTATTGGTAGTGGGTTGTTATGTGCTCTGAGGTCATTTCATTGGAAGCGGGTTTTTAATTGCTCTGGAGTCATTTCGTTGGAAGCTGGTTTTTAAGTGCTCTGTAGTCATTTCGTTGGAAGCGGGTTTTTGAGTGCTCTGGAGTCATTTCGTTGGAAGCGGGTTTTAGAGTGCTCTGGAGTCATTTCGTTGGAAGCGGGTTTTTGAGTGCTCTGGAGTCATTTCGTTGGAAGCGGGTTTTAGAGTGCTCTGGAGTCATTTCGTTGGAAGCGGGTTTTTGAGTGCTCTGGAGTCATTTTGTTGGAAGCCGTTTTTTATTTGCTCTGAGGTCATTTCGTTGGAAGCAGGTTTAAGTGCACTGGAGTCATTTCGTTGGAAGCCGGTTTTTAAGTATTCTCGTTTTCTTTCGTTCGAAGCGGGGTTTAAGTGCTCTGGGGTCATTTCTTTGGAAGGAGATTTTTAAGTGCTCTGTAGTCATTTCATTGGAAATGGGTTTTTACGTGCTCTGGAGGCATTTCGTTGGAAGTGGGTTTTTAAGTGCTCTGGAGTCATTTCTTTGGAAGCTGTTTTTTAAGCGCTCTGGAGTCATTTCGTTGGAAGCGGGTTATTAGGTGATCTGTAGTCATTTCGTTGGAAGCGGGTTTTTATGTCCTCTGAGGTCATTTCGTTTGAACCGTGTTTTTAAGTGCTCTGGAGTCATTTCGTTGGAAGCGGGTTTTTTAAGTGTTCTGGTATCCTTTCCATGGAAGTAGTTTTCAGTGCTCTGGATTCATTTCATTGGAAGCGGGTTTTAAAGTGCTGTGGGGTCATTTCATTGCCAGTGGGTTTTTATGTGCTCTGAGGTCATTTCGATGGAAGCAGGTTTTAACGTGCTCCGGAGTCATTTCTTTGGAAGCGGGTTTTTAAGTGCTCAAGAGTCATTTACTTGGAAGCTGTTTTTTAAGTGCTGTGGAGTCATTTTGTTTTAAGCAGGTTATTATGTGCCCTGGAGTTATTTCGTAGGAAGCTGGTTTTTAAGTGCTCTGGAGTCATTTTGTTGGAAGCGAGTTTTTAAGTGCTCTGGAGTTATTTCTTTGGAAGCTGTTTTTAAAGTGCTCTGGAGTCATTTCATTGGAAGCGGGTTTTTGAGTGCTCTAGACTCATTTCGTTGGAAGCGGGTTTTTACGTGCTCTGGAGTCATTTCGTTGGAAGCGGGTTTTTGGGTGGTCTAGAGTCATTTCGTTGGAAGAGGGTTTTTAAGTCCTCTGGAGTCATTTGGTTTTAAGTGGTTTTTGAAGTGCTCTGGAGTCATTTTGTTGGAAGCAGATTTTTAAGTGCTCTGTAGTCATTTCGTTGGAAGCGGGTTTTTGAGTGCTCTGGAGTCATTTCTTTGGAAGCGGGTTTTTGAGTGCTCTGGAGTCATTTCGTTGGAATCTGTTTTTTTAATGCTGTGGAATCATTTCGTTGGAAGCGGTTTTTTATGTCCTCTGAAGTCATTTCTTTGGAAGCGGGTTTTTAAGTGCTCTGGAGTCAGTTCTTTGGAAGCGGGTTTTTAAGGGCTCTGTCGTCATTTCATTTTAACTGTCTTTTTACGTGCTCTGGAGTAATTTCGTTGGAAGCTGTTTTTTAAGTGCCATGGATTCATTTCGTTGGAAGTGGGTTATTATGTGCCCTGGAGTTATTTGTTGGAAGCGGGTTTGTAAGTGCTCTGGAGTTATTTCGTTGGAAGCTGTTTTTTAAGTGCTCTGGAGTCATTTCGTTGGAAGCCGGTTTTTATGAGCTCAGGTCATTTCAATGGAAGCGTGTTTTTAAGTGCTCTGGAGTCATTTCTTTGGAAGCGGGTTTTAGAGTGCTCTGGAGTCATTTCGTTGGAAGCGGTTTTTTAAGTGTTCTGGTATCCTTTCCATGGAAGCGGGATTTTAAGTGCTCTAGAGTCATTTCATTGGAAGCGGGTTTTTCAGTGCTCTGGAGTCATTTCATTGGTAGCAGGTTTTTCTGTGCTCTGAGGTAATTTCATTGGAAACGGGTTTTTATGTTCTCTGCAGTCATTTCGTTGAAAGCGGGTTTTTAAGGGCTCTGGAGTCATTTCGTTGGAAGTGGGTTTTTGAGTGCTCTGGAGTCATTTCTTTCGTCGCGGTTTTTAGGTTCTCTGTAGTCATTTCGTTGGAACCGGGTTTTTACCTGCTCTGGAGTCATTTCGTTGAAAGCCGGTTTTTATGAGCTCAGGTCATTTCAATGGAAACGGGTTTTTAAGTGCTCTGGAGTCATTTCGTTGGAAGCGGTTTTTTGAGTGCTCTGGAGTCATTTTGTTGGAAGCGGAATTTCAAGTGCTCTGAGGGCATTTCGGTGTAATCGGGTTTTTAAGTGCTCTGGGCTCATTTCGTTGGAAGCAGGTTATTATTTGTCTTGAAGTTATTTCGTTGGAAGCGGGTTTTTAAGTGCTCTGGATTTATTTCTTTGGAAGCATCTTTTTGAGTGCTCTTGAGTCATTTCGTTGGAAGCGTGTCTTTAAGTGCTCTGGAGCCATTTCTTTAGAAGCTGTTTTTTAAGTGCTCTGGCGTCATTTCGTTGGAAGCGGGTTATTATTTGCCGTGGAGTTATTTTGTTAGAAGCGGGTTTTTAAGTGTTCTGGTATCGTTTCCATGGAAGCAGGTTTTTAAGTGCTCTGGAATCATTTCTTTGGAAGCGGGTTTTTAAGTGCTCTGGAGTCATTTCGTTGGAAGCGGGTTTTAGAGTGCTCTGGAGTCATTTCGTTTGAAGCGGGATTTAATGAGCTCAGAACATTTCATTGGAAGAGGGTTTTTAAGTTCCCTGGAGTCATTTCATTGGAATTGGGTTTTTGAGTGCTCTGGAGTCATTTCGTTGGAAGCGGGTTTCTGAGTGCTCTGGAGACATTTTGTTGGAAGCGGGTTTTTTAGTGCTCTGGAGTCATTTCTTTGGAAGTGGGTTTTTATGTGCTCTGAGGTCATTTCGTTGGAAACTGTTTTTTAAGTGCTCTGTGGTCATTTCATTGGAAGCGGGTTTTTAATTGCTCTGGAGTCATTTCGTTGGAAGCTGGATTTAAGTGCTCTGGAGTCATTTCGTTGGAAGCGGGTTTTTGAGTGCTCTGGAGTCATTTCGTTGGAAGCGGGTTTTTGAGTGCTCTGGAGACATTTCGTTGGAAGCAGGTTTTTATGAGCTCAGGTCAGTTCATTGGAAGCGGGTTTTTTAGTGCTCTGGAGTCATTTCGTTGGAAGTGGGTTTTTGAGTGCTATGGAGTCATTTCCTTTAAAGCGGGTTTTTGAGTGCTCTGTAGACATTTCTTTGGAAGCGGGGTTTGAGTGCTCTAGAGTCATTTCGTTGAAAGCAGGTTTTTGAAAGCTTTGGAGTAATTTTGTTGGAAACGGGTTATTAAGTGCTATGGATTCATTTCGTTGGAAGCGGGTTTTTGAGTGCTCTGGATTCATTTAGTTGGAAGCGGGTTTTAGAGTGCTCTGGATTCATTTCGTTGGAAGTGGGTTTTTAAGTGCTCTGAGGTCATTTCGTTGGAAGCGGTTTTTATGTGCTCTGAGGTCATTTCTTTGGAAGCAGGTTTTTAAGTACTCAGGAGTCATTTTGTTGGAAGCAGGTTTTTAATTGTTCTGGTATCCTTTCCATGGAAGCGGATTTTTAAGAACTCTGGAGTCATTTCATTGGAAGCGCGTTTTGAAGTGCTCTGCAGTCATTTCTTGGAACCGGGTTTTTACGTGCTCTGGAGTCATTTCGTTGGAAGCGGGTTTTTAAGTGTTCTGGAGTCATTTCGTTGTAAGCTGTTTTTTAAGTGCTCTGGAGTCATTTCGTTGGAAGAATGGTTTTAAGTGCTCAGGAGTCATTTCGTTGGAAGCTGGATTGTAAGTGCTCTTGAGTCATTTCGTTGGAAGCAGGTTTTTAAATGCTCTGGAGTAATTTCATTGGAAGCGGGTTTTAGAGTGCTCTGGAGGCATTTTGTGGGAAGCGGGTCTTTATGTACACTGAGGTCGTTTCGTTTGAAGCGGGTTTTTAAGTGCTCTGGAGTCATTTCATTGGAAACGGGTTTTTACGTGCTCTGGAGTTATTTCGTTGGAAGCAGTTTTTTAAGTGCTCTGTAGTCATTTCGTTCTAACCGGGTTTTAGAGTGCTCTCGAGTCATTTCGTTGGAAGCGGGTTTTTATGAGCTCAGGTCTGTTCATTGGTAGCGGGTTTTTTAGTGCTCTGGAGTCATTTCGTTGGAGCGGGTTTTGAGTGCTCTGGAGTCACTTTGTTTGAAGCGGGTTTTGAGTGCTCTGGAGTCATTTTGTTGAAAGCGGGTTTTTGAGTGCTCTGGAGTCATTTTGTTGAAAGTAGGATTTTAAGTGCTCTGAGGGCATTTTGTTGGAAGTGGGTTTTTAAGTGCTCTGGGGTCATTTCATTGGAAGCGGGTTTTTATGTGCTCTGAGGTCATTTCGTTCGAAGCAGGTTTTTAAGTGCTCAGGAGTCATTCTGTTGGAAGCGGGTTTTTAAGTGTTCTGGTATCCTTTCCATGGAAGTGGATTTTTAAGTACTCAGGAGTCATTTCATTGGAAGAGCATTTTGAAGTGCTCTGCAGTCATTTCTTTGGAACCAGGTTTTTACGTGCTATGGATTCATTTCATTGGAAGCGGCTTTTTAAGTGCTCTGGAATCATTTTGTTGGAAGCTTTTTTTTAAGTGCTCTGGAGTCATTTCGTTAGTAGCAGATTTGTAAGTCCTCTCGAGTCATTTTCGTTGGAAGAGGGATTTTAAGTGCTCTGGAGTCATTTCGATGGAAGCGGGTTTTAGAGTGCTCTGGATTCATTTCGTTGGAAGCGGGTTTTTAAGTGCTATGGAATCATTTCTTTGGATGCGTGTTATTATGTGCTCTGGAGTCATTTCGTTGGAAGCGGGTTGTAGAGTGCTCTGGAGTCATTTCATTGGAAGCGGGTTTTTTGAGCTCAGGTCATCTCATTGGAAGCGGTTTTTTAAGTGCTCTGGAGTCATTTTGTTGGAAGTGGGTTTTTGAGTGCTCTGGAGTCATTTCGTTGGAAGCGGGTTTTTGAATGCTCTGGAGTCATTTTGTTGGAAGTGGGATTTTAAGTGCTCTGAGGGCATTTTGTTGGAAGCGGGTTTTTAAGTGCTCTGTGGTCATTTCATTTGAAGCAGGTTTTTAAGGTTTCTGGAGTCATTTCATTGGAAGCGGGTTTTTAAGTGCTCAGGAGTCATTTCGTTGGAAGCTGTTTTTTAAGTACTCTGGAGTCATTTTTAAGTGCTTAGTCATTTTGTTGGGGTTTTTATGTGCTCTGGAGTTATTTCGTTGGAAGCGCGTTTTTATGTGCTCTGGAGTCATTTCGTTGGAAGCTGTTTTATAAGTGCTCTGGAGTCATTTCGTTGGAAGCAGGTTGTTAAGTGCTCTGGAGTCATTTAGTTGGAAGCTGGATTGTTAGTGCTCTTGAGTCATTTCGTTGGAAGCGTGTTATTATGTGCTCTGGAGTCATTTCGTTGGAAGCGGGTTTTTGAGTGCTCTGGAGTCATTTCATTGGAAGCGGGTTTTTGAGTGCTCTGGAGTCATTTTGTTGAAAGTAGGATTTTAAGTGCTCTGAGGGCATTTTGTTGGAAGTGGGTTTTTAAGTGCTCTGGGGTCATTTCATTGGAAACGAGTTTTTACGTGCTCTGGAGTTATTTCCTTGGAAGCGGGTTTTTAAGTGCTCTGGATTCATTTCGTTGGAAGCGGGTTTTTGAGTGCTCTGGAGACATTTCGTTGGAAGCAGGTTTTTATGAGCTCAGGTCAGTTCATTGGAAGCGGGTTTTTTAGTGCTCTGGAGTCATTTCGTTGGAAGTGGGTTTTTGAGTGCTCTGGAGTCATTTCCTTGGAAGCGGGTTTTTGAGTGCTCTGTAGACATTTCGTTGGATGCGGGTTTTAGAGTGCTCTGGATTCATTTAGTTGGAAGCGGGTTTTAGAGTGCTCTGGATTCATTTCGTTGGAAGCGGGTTTTTGAGTGCTCTGGAGACATTTCGTTGGAAGCAGGTTTTTATGAGCTCAGGTCAGTTCATTGGAAGCGGGTTTTTTAGTGCTCTGGAGTCATTTCGTTGGAAGTGGGTTTTTGAGTGCTCTGGAGTCATTTCCTTGGAAGCGGGTTTTTGAGTGCTCTGTAGACATTTCGTTGGATGCGGGGTTTGCGTGCTCTAGAGTCATTTCGTTGAAAGCAGGTTTTTGAAAGCTTTCGATTCATTTCGTTGGAAGCGGGTTTTTGAGTGCTCTGGATTCATTTAGTTGGAAGCGGGTTTTAGAGTGCTCTGGATTCATTTCGTTGGAAGTGGGTTTTTAAGTGCTCTGAGGTCATTTCGTTGGAAGCGGTTTTTATGTGCTCTGAGGTCATTTCTTTAGAAGCAGGTTTTTAAGTGCTCAGGAGTCATTTTGTTGGAAGCAGGGTTTTAAGTGTTTCGTTATCCTTTCCATGGAAGCGGGTTTTTAAGTACTCTGGAGTCATTTCATTGGAAGCGCGTTTTAAAGTGCTCTGCAGTCATTTCTTTGAACCGGGTTTTTACGTGCTCTGGAGTCATTTCGTTGGAAGCGGGTTTTTAAGTGTTCTGGAGTCATTTCGTTGTAAGCTGTTTTTTAAGTGCTCTGGAGTCATTTCGTTGGAAGAATGGTTTTAAGTGCTCAGGAGTCATTTCGTTGGAAGCTGGATTGTAAGTGTTCTTGAGTCATTTCGTTGGAAGCAGGTTTTTAAATGTTCTGGAGTAATTTCATTGGAAGCGGGTTTTAGAGTGCTCTGGAGGCATTTTGTGGGAAGCGGGTCTTTATGTACACTGAGGTCGTTTCGTTTGAAGCGGGTTTTTAAGTGCTCTGGAGTCATTTCATTGGAAACGGGTTTTTACGTGCTCTGGAGTTATTTCGTTGGAAGCAGTTTTTTAAGTGCTCTGTAGTCATTTCGTTCTAACCGGGTTTTAGAGTGCTCTCGAGTCATTTCGTTGGAAGCGGGTTTTTATGAGCTCAGGTCTGTTCATTGGTAGCGGGTTTTTTAGTGCTCTGGAGTCATTTCGTTGGAAGCGGGTTTTTGAGTGCTCTGGAGTCATTTCATTGGAAGCGGGTTTTTGAGTGCTCTGGAGTCATTTTGTTGAAAGTAGGATTTTAAGTGCTCTGAGGGCATTTTGTTGGAAGTGGGTTTTTAAGTGCTCTGGGGTCATTTCATTGGAAGCGGGTTTTTATGTGCTCTGAGGTCATTTCGTTCGAAGCAGGTTTTTAAGTGCTCAGGAGTCATTTTGTTGGAAGCGGGTTTTTAAGTGTTCTGGTATCCTTTCCATGGAAGCGGATTTTTAAGTACTCAGGAGTCATTTCATTGGAAGAGCGTTTTGAAGTGCTCTGCAGTCATTTTTTGGAACCAGGTTTTTACGTGCTCTGGAGTCATTTCGTTGGAAGCGGCTTTTTAAGTGCTCTGGAATCATTTTGTTGGAAGCTGTTTTTTAAGTGCTCTGGAGTCATTTCGTTAGTAGCAGATTTGTAAGTCCTCTGGAGTCATTTCGTTGGAAGAGGGATTTTAAGTGCTCTGTAGGCATTTCGATGGAAGCGGGTTTTAGAGTGCTCTGGATTCATTTCGTTGGAAGCGGGTTTTTAAGTGCTATGGAATCATTTCTTTGGATGCGTGTTATTATGTGCTCTGGAGTCATTTCGTTGGAAGCGGGTTGTAGAGTGCTCTGGAGTCATTGAGCTCAGGTCATTTCATTGGAAGCGGTTTTTTAAGTGCTCTGGAGTCATTTTGTTGGAAGTGGGTTTTTGAGTGCTCTGGAGTCATTTCGTTGGAAGCGGGTTTTTGAGTGCTCTGGAGACATTACGTTGGAAGTGGGTTTTTGAATGCTCTGGAGTCATTTTGTTGGAAGTGGGATTTTAAGTGCTCTGAGGGCATTTTGTTGGAAGCGGGTTTTTAAGTGCTCTGTGGTCATTTCATTTGAAGCGGGTTTTTAAGGTTTCTGGAGTCATTTCATTGGAAGCGGGTTTTTAAGTGCTCTGGAGTCATTTCTTTGGAAGCGGATTTTTAAGTGCTCTGTAGTCATTTCGTTGGAACCGGATTTTTATGTGCTCTGGAGTCATTTCGTTAGAAGCGGGTTTTTAAGTGCTCAGGAGTCATTTCGTTGGAAGCTGTTTTTTAAGTACTCTGGAGTCATTTCGTTGGAAGCGGGTTATTATGTGCCCTGGAGTTATTTCGTTGGAAGCGCGTTTTTATGTGCTCTGGAGTCATTTCGTTGGAAGCTGTTTTATAAGTGCTCTGGAGTCATTTCGTTGGAAGCAGGTTGTTAAGTGCTCTGGAGTCATTTAGTTGGAAGAATGGTTTTAAGTGCTCAGGAGTCATTTCGTTGGAAGCTGGATTGTAAGTGCTCTTGAGTCATTTCGTTGGAAGCGTGTTATTATGTGCTCTGGAGTCATTTCGTTGGAAGCGGGTTTTTAAGTGCTCTGTTGTCATTTCATTGGAAACGGGTTTTTACGTGCT
Organism: Meriones psammophilus; assembly: GCA_036365155.1. Lineage (NCBI taxonomy): Eukaryota > Metazoa > Chordata > Mammalia > Rodentia > Muridae > Meriones > Meriones psammophilus. Next base: position 15,092 of record JAEOAE010001315.1, on the reverse strand, counting down.
CTGGAGTTATTTCCTTGGAAGCGGGTTTTTAAGTGCTCTGGATTCATTTCGTTGGAAGCGGGTTTTTGAGTGCTCTGGAGACATTTCGTTGAAAGCAGGTTTTTATGAGCTCAGGTCAGTTCATTGGAAGCGGGTTTTTTAGTGCTCTGGAGTCATTTCGTTGGAAGTGGGTTTTTGAGTGCTCTGGAGTCATTTCCTTGGAAGCGGGTTTTTGAGTGCTCTGTAGACATTTCGTTGGAAGCGGGTTTGAGTGCTCTAGAGTCATTTCGTTGAAAGCGGGTTTTTGAAAGCTTTGGAGTCATTTTGTTGGAAACGGGTTATTAAGTGCTATGGATTCATTTTTGCGTTTTTAAGCAGGTTTTTTTTTGGTTTTAAGTGCTCTGGAGTCATTTCGATGGCAGCGGGTTTTTCGGTGCTCTGGAGTCATTTCGTTGGAAGCTGTTTTTTAAGTGCTCTGGAGTCATTTCGTTGGAAGCGGGTTTTTGGGTGCTCTGCAGTCATTTCTTTGGAACCGGGTTTTTACGTGTTCTGGAGTTATTTCGTTGGAAGCAGATTTTTAAGTACACTGGAGTCATTTCGTTGGAAGCTGTTTTTTAAGTGCTCTGGATTCATTTTGTTAGAAGCAGATTTGTAAGTCCTCTGGAGTCATTTCTTTGGTAGTGGCTTTTTAAGTGCTCTGGGGTCATTTCATTGGAAGCGGGTTTTTCTGTGCTCTGAGGTCATTTCATTGGAAGCAGGTTTTTAAGTGCTCAGGAGTCATTTTGTTGGAAGCGGGTTTTTAAGTGTTCTGGTATCCTTTCAGGGGAGCGGGTTTTTAAGTGCTCTGGAGTCATTTCATTGGAAGCGCCTTTTTGAGTGCTCTGCAGTCATTTCTTTGGAACCGGGTTTTTACGTGCTGTGGAGTCATTTCGTTGGAAGCGGGTTTTTTAGTGCTCTGGAGTCATTTCGTTAGAAGCAGATTTGTAAGTGCTTCGGAGTCATTTTGTTCGAAACTGTTTTTTAAGTGCTCTGGAGTCATTTCCTTAGAAGCAGATTTGTAAGTCCTGTGGAGTCATTTCGTTGGAAGCGGGTTTTTTAGTGCTTTAAGGTCATTTTGATGGAAGCGAGTTTTTAAGTGCTCTGTGGTCATTTCGTTGTAAGTGGGTTTTAAGTGCTCTGGAGTCATTTCGTTGGAAGCATGGTTTTAATTGCTCAGGAATCATTTTGTTGGAACCTGGTTTGTAAGTGCTCTGGAGTCATTTCTTTGGAAGCTGGTTTTTAAGTGTTCTGGTATCCTTTGGTTGGAAGCAGGTTTTTAAATGCTCTGGAGTCATTTGGTTGGAAGTGGGTTTTAGAGTGCTCTGGAGTCATTTCGTTGGAAGCGGGTTTTTAAGTGCTCTGTAGTCATTTCATTGGAAACGGGTTTTAGAATGCTTGGATTCAATTCGTTCGAAGCGGGTTTTTAAGTGCTCTGATGTCATTTCATTGGAAGCGGTATTTTAAGTGCTCTGGGGTCATTTCATTGGAAGCGGGTTTCTATGTGCTCTTGAGTCATTTCGTTAGAAGCAGGTTTTTGAGTGCTCTGTTGTCATTTCATTGGAAACGGGTTTTTACGTGCTCTGGAGTTATTTCGTTGGAAGCAGTTTTTTAAGTGCTCTGTAGTCATTTCATTTTAACCGGGTTTTAGAGTGCTCTCGAGTCATTTCGTTGGAAGCGGGTTTTTATGAGCTCAGGTCTGTTCATTGGTAGCGGGTTTTTTAGTGCTCTGGAGTCATTTCGTTGGAAGCGGGTTTTTGAGTGCTCTGGAGTCATTTCATTGGAAGCGGGTTTTTGAGTGCTCTGGAGTCATTTTGTTGAAAGTAGGATTTTAAGTGCTCTGAGGGCATTTTGTTGGAAGTGGGTTTTTAAGTGCTCTGGGGTCATTTCATTGGAAACGAGTTTTTACGTGCTCTGGAGTTATTTCCTTGGAAGCGGGTTTTTAAGTGCTCTGGATTCATTTCGTTGGAAGCGGGTTTTTGAGTGCTCTGGAGACATTTCGTTGGAAGCAGGTTTTTATGAGCTCAGGTCAGTTCATTGGAAGCGGGTTTTTTAGTGCTCTGGAGTCATTTCGTTGGAAGTGGGTTTTTGAGTGCTCTGGAGTCATTTCCTTGGAAGCGGGTTTTTGAGTGCTCTGTAGACATTTCGTTGGATGCGGGGTTTGCGTGCTCTAGAGTCATTTCGTTGAAAGCAGGTTTTTGAAAGCTTTCGATTCATTTCGTTGGAAGCGGGTTTTTGAGTGCTCTGGATTCATTTAGTTGGAAGCGGGTTTTAGAGTGCTCTGGATTCATTTCGTTGGAAGTGGGTTTTTAAGTGCTCTGAGGTCATTTCGTTGGAAGCGGTTTTTATGTGCTCTGAGGTCATTTCTTTAGAAGCAGGTTTTTAAGTGCTCAGGAGTCATTTTGTTGGAAGCAGGTTTTTAAGTGTTTTGGTATCCTTTCCATGGAAGCGGGTTTTTAAGTACTCTGGAGTCATTTCATTGGAAGCGCGTTTTAAAGTGCTCTGCAGTCATTTCTTTGAACCGGGTTTTTACGTGCTCTGGAGTCATTTCGTTGGAAGCGGGTTTTTAAGTGCTCTGGAGTCATTTCATTGGAAGCTGTTTTTAAGTGCTCTGAGTCATTTCGTTGGAAGAATGGTTTTAAATGCTCTGGAGTCATTTCGTTGGAAGCTGGATTGGGAAGCGGGTCTTTATGTACACTGAGGTCATTTCGTTGGAAGCTGGTTTTTAAAAGCTCTGGAGTAATTTCATTGGAAGCGGGTTTTAGAGTGCTCTGGAGTTATTTTGTTGGAAGCGGGTTTTATGTGCACTGAGGTCATTTCGTTTTAACCGGGTTTTTAAGTGCTCTGGAGTCATTTCATTGGAAACGGGTTTTTACGTGCTCTGGAGTTATTTCATTGGAAGCAGGGTTTTTAGTGCTCTGTAGTCATTTCGTTTCTAACCGGTTTTTAGAGTGCTCTGGAGTCATTTCGTTGGAAGCGGGTTTTATTAGCTCAGGTCATTTCATTGGTAGCGGGGTTTTTAGTGCTCTGGAGTCATTTTGTTTGAAGTGGGTTTTAAGTGCTCTGGAGTCATTTCATTTGGAAGCGGGTTTTTGAGTGCTCTGGAGTCATTTTGTTGAAAGTAGGATTTTAAGTGCTCTGAGGGCATTTTGTTGGAAACAGGTTTTTAAGTGCTCTGGGGTCATTTCATTGGAAGCGGGTTTTTATGTGCTCTGAGGTCATTTCGTTCGAAGCTGGTTTTTAAGTGCTCAGGAGTCATTTTGTTGGAAGCGGGTTTTTAAGTATTCTGGTATCCTTTCCATGGAAGCGGATTTTTAAGTACTCAGGAATCATTTCATTGGAAGAGCGTTTTGAAGTGCTCTGCAGTCATTTCTTTGGAACCGGGTTTTTACGTGCTCTGGAGTCATTTCGTTGGAAGCGGCTTTTTAAGTGCTCTGGAATCATTTTGTTGGAAGCTGTTTTTTAAGTGCTCTGGAGTCATTTCGTTAGTAGCAGATTTGTAAGTCCTCTGGAGTCATTTCGTTGGAAGAGGGATTTTAAGTGCTCTGGAGTCATTTCGATGGAAGCGGGTTTTAGAGTGCTCTGGATTCATTTCGTTGGAAGCGGGTTTTTAAGTGCTGTGGAATCATTTCTTTGGAAGCGTGTTATTATGTGCTCTGGAGTCATTTCGTTGGAAGCGGGTTTTAGAGTGCTCTGGAGTCATTTCATTGGAAGCGGGTTTTTTGAGCTCAGGTCATTTCATTGGAAGCGGTTTTTTAAGTGCTCTGGAGTCATTTTGTTGGAAGTGGGTTTTTGAGTGCTCTGGAGTCATTTCGTTGGAAGTGGGTTTTTGAGTGCTCTGGAGACATTACGTTGGAAGTGGGTTTTTGAATGCTCTGGAGTCATTTTGTTGGAAGTGGGATTTTTGAAGTGCTTTTGAGGGCATTTTGTTGGAAGCGGGTTTTTAAGTGCTCTGTGGTCATTTCATTTGAAGCGGGTTTTTAAGGTTTCTGGAGTCATTTCATTGGAAGCGGGTTTTTAGGTGCTCTGGAGTCATTTCTTTGGAAGCGGATTTTTAAGTGCTCTGTAGTCATTTCGTTGGAACCGGATTTTTATGTGCTCTGGAGTCATTTCGTTAGAAGCGGGTTTTTAAGTGCTCAGGAGTCATTTCGTTGGAAACTGTTTTTTAAGTACTCTGGAGTCATTTCGTTGGAAGCGGGTTATTATGTGCCCTGGAGTTATTTCGTTGGAAGCGCGTTTTTATGTGCTCTGGAGTGATTTCATAGGAAGCTGTTTTATAAGTGCTCTGGAGTCATTTCGTTGGAAGCAGGTTGTTAAGTGCTCTGGAGTCATTTAGTTGGAAGAATGGTTTTAAGTGCTCAGGAGTCATTTCGTTGGAAGCTGGATTGTAAGTGCTCTTGAGTCATTTTGTTGGAAGCGAGTTATTATGTGCTCTGGAGTCATTTCGTTGGAAGCGGGTTTTTAAGTGCTCTGTTGTCATTTCATTGAAAAAGGGTTTTTATGTGCTCTGGAGTTATTTCCTTGGAAGCGGGTTTTTAAGTGCTCTGGATTCATTTCGTTGGAAGCGGGTTTTTGAGTGCTCTGGAGACATTTCGTTGAAAGCAGGTTTTTATGAGCTCAGGTCAGTTCATTGGAAGCGGGTTTTTTAGTGCTCTGGAGTCATTTTGTTGGAAGTGGGTTTTTGAGTGCTCTGGAGTCATTTCCTTGGAAGCGGTTTTTGAGTGCTCTGTAGACATTTCATTGGAAGCGGGTTTGAGTGCTCTAGAGTCATTTCGTTGAAAGCAGGTTTTTAAAAGCTTTGGAGTCATTTTGTTGGAAACGGGTTTTTAAGTGCTCTGGATTCATTTCGTTGGCAGCAGGTTTTTAAGTGCTCTGGAGTCATTTCGTTGGAAGCTGGTTTTTAAGTGCTCTGGAGTCATTTCGTTGGAAGCTGTTTTTAAGTGCTCTGGAGTCATTTTCCATGGAAGCAGTTTTTTGGGTGCTCTGCAGTCATTTCTTTGGAAGCGGTTTTTAAGTGCTCTGCAGTCATTTCTTTGGAACCGGTTTTTACGTGTTCTGGAGTCATTTCGTTGGAAGCGGGTTTTTAAGTGCTCTGGAGTCATTTTGTTGGAAGCTGTTTTTAAGTGCTCTGGATTCATTTTGTTAGAAGCAGATTTGTAAGTCCTCTGGAGTCATTTCTTTGGTAGTGGCTTTTTAAGAGCTCTGGGGTCATTTCATTGGAAGCGGGTTTTTCTGTGCTCTGAGGTCATTTCATTGGAAGCAGGTTTTTAAGTGCTCAGGAGTCATTTTGTTGGAAGCAGGTTTTTAAGTGTTCTGGAGTCATTTCAGGGGAGGCGGGTTTTAAGTGCTCTGGAGTCATTTCATTGGAAGCGCCTTTTTGAGTGCTCTGCAGTCATTTCTTTGGAACCGGGTTTTTACGTGCTGTGGAGTCATTACGTTGGAAGTGGGTTTTTGAGTGCTCTGGAGTCATTTCCTTGGAAGCGGGTTTTGGAGTGCTCTGGAGTCATTTCGTTGAAAGCGGGTTTTAAATGCTCTGGAGTCATTTTGTTGAAAGCGGGTTTTTAAGTGCTTTGGAGTCATTTTGTTGGAAACAGGTTTTTAAGTGCTATGGATTCATTTCTTTGAAGCGGGTTTTTGAGTGCTCTGGAGTCATTTAGTTGGAAGCGGGTTTTTAAGTGCTCTGGAGTCATTTTGTTGGAAGTGGGTTTTTAAGTGCTCTGATTTCATTTCATTGGAAGTGCGGGTTTTTATGTGCTCTGAGGTCATTTTTTAGGAAGCGGGTTTTTAAGTGCTCAGGAGTCATTTTGTTGGAAGCAGGTTTTTTAAAGTGCTCTGGGTCATTTATTTTAATGGAAGCTGGTTTTTAAGTGCTCTGGAGTCATTTCATTGGAAGCTGGTTTTTTTTAAGTGCTCTGGAGTCATTTCTTTGAACCGGGTTTTTTATGTGCTCTGGAGTCATTTTGTTGGAAACGGGTTTTTAAGTGCTCTGAGTCATTTTGTTGGAAGAATGGTTTTAAATGCTCAGGAGTCATTTTATTGGAAGCTGGATTTTAAGTGCTCTGGAGTCATTTCGTTGGAAGCAGGTTTTTAAATGCTCTGGAGTCATTTCATTGGAAGCGGGTTTTTGAGAGTGCTCTGGAGGCATTTTGTTTTAAGCGGGTTTTTATGTACACTGGAGTCGTTTTGTTTTCATTGAGCGGGTTTTTAAGTGCTCTGGAGTCATTTCATTGGAAAACGGGTTTTTACGTGCTCTGGAGTCATTTCATTTGGAAGCAGTTTTTTAAGTGCTCTGGAGTCATTTTGTTGGAACCGGTTTTTAGTGCTCTGAGTCATTTTGTTGGAAGCGGGTTTTTAAGAGCTGGAGTCATTTCATTGGTAGCGGGTTTTTAGTGCTCTGGAGTCATTTCGTTGGAAGCGGGTTTTGAGTGCTCTGGAGTCATTTCATTGGAAGTGGGTTTTGAGTGCTCTGGAGTCATTTTGTTGAAAGCGGGTTTTTAAGTGCTCTGAGGGCATTTTGTTGGAAGTGGGTTTTTAAGTGCTCTGGAGTCATTTCTGGAAACGAAGCGGGTTTTGCCTACGTGCTCTGGAGTTATTTCCTTGGAAGCGGGTTTTTAAGTGCTTTTGGATTCATTTTTCATTGGAAGCGGGTTTTAAGTGCTCTGGAGTCATTTTTTTGTTGGAAGTGGGTTTTGAGTGCTCTGGAGTCATTTTGTTGGAAGCGGGTTTTTGAGTGCTCTGGAGACATTACGTTGGAAGTGGGTTTTTGAATGCTCTGGAGTCATTTTGTTGGAAGTGGGATTTTAAGTGCTCTGAGGGCATTTTGTTGGAAGCGGGTTTTTAAGTGCTCTGTGGTCATTTCATTTGAAGCGGGTTTTTAAGGTTTCTGGAGTCATTCCATTGGAAGCGGGTTTTTAAGTGCTCTGGAGTCATTTCTTTGGAAGCGGATTTTTAAGTGCTCTGTAGTCATTTCATTGGAACCGGATTTTTATGTGCTCTGGAGTCATTTCGTTGGAAGCTGTTTTTTAAGTACTCTGGAGTCATTTCCTTGGAAGCGGGTTATTATGTGCCCTGGAGTTATTTCGTTGGAAGCGCGTTTTTATGTGCTCTGGAGTCATTTCGTTGGAAGCTGTTTTATAAGTGCTCTGGAGTCATTTCGTTGGAAGCAGGTTGTTAAGTGCTCTGGAGTCATTTAGTTGGAAGAATGGTTTTAAGTGCTCAGGAGTCATTTCGTTGGAAGCGTGTTATTATGTGCTCTGGAGTCATTTCGTTGGAAGCGGGTTTTTAAGTGCTCTGTTGTCATTTCATTGGAAAAGGGTTTTTACGTGCTCTGGAGTTATTTCCTTGGAAGCGGGTTTTTAAGTGCTCTGGATTCATTTCGTTGGAAGCGGGTTTTTGAGTGCTCTGGAGACATTTCGTTTAAAGCAGGTTTTTATGAGCTCAGGTCAGTTCATTGGAAGCGGGTTTTTTAGTGCTCTGGAGTCATTTTGTTGGAAGTGGGTTTTTGAGTGCTCTGGAGTCATTTCCCTGGAAGCGGGTTTTTGAGTGCTCTGTAGACATTTCGTTGGAAGCGGGGTATGAGTGCTCTAGAGTCATTTCGTTGAAAGCAGGTTTTTGAAAGCTTTGGAGTCATTTTGTTGGAAACGGGTTATTAAGTGCTATGGATTCTTTTCGTTGGCAGCAGGTTTTTAAGTGCTCTGGAGTCATTTCGATGGCAGCGGGTTTTTGGGTGCTCTGGAGTCATTTCGTTGGAAGCTGTTTTTTAAGTGCTCTGGAGTCATTTCGTTGGAAGCGGGTTTTTGGGTGCTCTGCAGTCATTTCTTTGGAACCGGGTTTTTACGTGCTCTGGAGTCATTTCGTTGGAAGCGGGTTTTTAAGTACACTGGAGTCATTTCGTTGGAAGCTGTTTTTTAAGTGCTCTGGATTCATTTTGTTAGAAGCAGATTTGTAAGTCCTCTGGAGTCATTTCTTTGGTAGTGGCTTTTTAAGAGCTCTGGGGTCATTTCATTGGAAGCGGGTTTTTCTGTGCTCTGAGGTCATTTCATTGGAAGCAGGTTTTTAAGTGCTCAGGAGTCATTTTGTTGGAAGCGGGTTTTTAAGTGTTCTGGTATCCTTTCAGGGGAGCGGGTTTTTAAGTGCTCTGGAGTCATTTCATTGGAAGCGCGTTTTTGAGTGCTCTGCAGTCATTTCTTTGGAACCGGGTTTTTACGTGCTGTGGAGTCATTTCATTGGAAGGCGGGTTTTGAGTGCTCTGGAGTCATTTTTTGGAAGCGGGTTTTTAGTGCTCTGGAGTCATTTCGTTGGAAGCAGATTTTTAAGTGCTCTGGAGTCATTTTGTTGGAAACTGGTTTTAAGTGCTCTGGAGTCATTTCCTTGGAAGCAGATTTGTAAGTCCTGTGGAGTCATTTCGTTGGAAGCGGGTTTTTAGTGCTTTGGAGTCATTTTGATGGAAGCGGGTTTTTAAGTGCTCTGTGGTCATTTCGTTGTAAGTGGGTTTTTAAGTGCTCTGGAGTCATTTCTGTTGGAAGCGGGTTTTAATTGCTCAGGAATCATTTTGTTGGAACCTGGTTTTTTAAGCTCTGGAGTCATTTCTTTTGGAAGCTGGTTTTTAAGTGCTCTGGAGTCATTTTGTTGGAAGCAGGTTTTTTAAATGCTCTGGAGTCATTTGGTTGGAAGTGGGTTTTAGAGTGCTCTGGAGTCATTTCTGTTGGAAGCGGGTTTTTAAGTGCTCTGGAGTCATTTCGTTGGAAACGGGTTTTTGAATGCTCTGGAGTCATTTCATTGGAAGCGGGTTTTTAAGTGCTCTGAGGTCATTTCCTTGGAAGCAGTTTTTTAAGTTCTCTGGACTCATTTCGTTGGAAGAGGGTTTTTCAGTGCTCTGGAGTCATTTCTTTGGAAGCTGTTTTTTAAGTGCTCTGGGGTCATTTCATTGGAAAGAGATATTATGTGCTATGGAGTCATTTCCTTGGCAGCAGGTTTGGAAGTGCTCTGGAGTCATTTCGTTGGAAGAATGGTTTTAAGTGCTCAGGAGTCATTTCGTTGGAAGCTGGATTGTAAGTGCTCTTGAGTCATTTCGTTGGAAGCAGGTTTTAAAAATGCTCTGGAGTCATTTCATTGGAAGCGGTTTTAGAGTGCTCTGGAGTCATTTTGTGGGAAGCGGGTTTTTATGTGCACTGAGGTCATTTCGTTTGAAGCGGGTTTTAAGTGCTCTGGAGTCATTTCATTGAAACGGTTTTTACGTGCTCTGGAGTTATTTCGTTGGAAGCAGTTTTTAAGTGCTCTGTAGTCATTTTGTTGGAAACCGGTTTTTAAGTGCTCTGGAGTCATTTTGTTGGAAGCGGGTTTTTAAGAGCTCAGGTCTGTTCATTGGTAGCGGGTTTTTTAGTGCTCTGGAGTCATTTCGTTGGAAGCGGGTTTTTGAGTGCTCTGGAGTCATTTCATTGGAAGCGGGTTTTTGAGTGCTCTGGAGTCTTTTTGTTGAAAGTAGGATATTAAGTGCTCTGAGGGCATTTTGTTGGAAGTGGGTTTTTAAGTGCTCTGGGGTCATTTCATTGGAAGCGGGTTTTTATGTGCTCTGAGGTCATTTCGTTGGAAGCAGGTTTTTAAGTGCTCAGGAGTCATTTTGTTGGAAGCGGGTTTTTAAGTGTTCTGGTATCCTTTCCATGGAAGCGGATTTTTAAGTACTCAGGAGTCATTTCATTGGAAGAGCATTTTGAAGTGCTCTGCAGTCATTTCTATGGAACCGGGTTTTTACGTGCTCTGGAGTCATTTTGTTGGAAGCGGCTTTTTAAGTGCTCTGGAATCATTTTGTTGGAAGCTGTTTTTTAAGTGCTCTGGAGTCATTTCGTTAGTAGCAGATTTGTAAGTCCTCTGGAGTCATTTCGTTGGAAGAGGGATTTTAAGTGCTCTGGAGTCATTTCGATGGAAGCGGGTTTTAGAGTGCTCTGGATTCATTTCGTTGGAAGCGGGTTTTTAAGTGCTATGGAATCATTTCTTTGGATGCGTGTTATTATGTGCTCTGGAGTCATTTCATTGGAAGCGGGTTTTTTGAGCTCAGGTCATTTCATTGGAAGCGGTTTTTTAAGTGCTCTGGAGTCATTTTGTTGGAAGTGGGTTTTTGAGTGCTCTGGAGTCATTTCGTTGGAAGCGGGTTTTTGAGTGCTCTGGAGACATTACGTTGGAAGTGGGTTTTTGAATGCTCTGGAGTCATTTTGTTGGAAGTGGGATTTTAAGTGCTCTGAAGGCATTTTGTTGGAAGCGGGTTTTTAAGTGCTCTGTGGTCATTTCATTGGAAGCGGTTTTTAAGTGCTTCTGGAGTCATTTCATTGGAAGCGGGTTTTTAAGTGCTCTGGAGTCATTTTTTTTGGAAGCGGGTTTTTAAGTGCTCTGTAGTCATTTCGTTGGAACCGGTTTTTATATGTGCTCTGGAGTCATTTCGTTGAAGCGGGTTTTTAAGTGCTCAGGAATCATTTCGTTGGAAGCTGGTTTTAAGTGCTCTGGATTCATTTCCATGGAAGCGGGTTTTATGTGCCCTGGAGTTATTTCGTTGGAAGCGTTTTTATGTGCTCTGGAGTCATTTCAGAAGCTGTTTTATAAGTGCTCTGGAGTCATTTCGTTGGAAGCAGGTTGTTAAGTGCTCTGGAGTCATTTAGTTGGAAGAATGGTTTTAAGTGCTCTGGAGTCATTTCGTTGGAAGCTGGTTTTAAGTGCTCTGGAGTCATTTCGTTGGAAGCGGGTTATTATGTGCTCTGAGTCATTTCGTTGGAAGCGGGTTTTTAAGTGCTCTGTTGTCATTTCATTGGAAACGGGTTTTTACGTGCTCTGGAGTTATTTCCTTGGAAGCGGGTTTTTAAGTGCTCTGGATTCATTTCGTTGGAAGCGGGTTTTTGAGTGCTCTGGAGACATTTCGTTGGAAGCAGGTTTTTATGAGCTCAGGTCAGTTCATTGGAAGTGGGTTTTTTAGTGCTCTGGAGTCATTTTGTTGGAAGTGGGTTTTTGAGTGCTCTGGAGTCATTTCCTTGAAGCGGGTTTTTGAGTGCTCTGTAGACATTTCGTTGGAAGCGGGGTTTGAGTGCTCTAGAGTCATTTCGTTGAAAGCGGGTTTTTGAAAGCTTTGGAGTCATTTTGTTGGAAACGGGTTATTAAGTGCTATGGATTCCTTTCGTTGGCAGCAGGTTTTTAAGTGCTCTGGAGTCATTTCGTTGGAAGCTGTTTTTTAAGTGCTCTGGAGTCATTTCGATGGCAGCGGGTTTTTGGGTGCTCTGGATTCATTTCGTTGGAAGCTGTTTTTTAAGTGCTCTGGAGTCATTTCTTTGGCAGCGGGTTTTTGGGTGCTCTGCAGTCATTTCTTTGGAACCGGGTTTTTACGTGCTCTGGAGTCATTTCGTTGGAAGCGGGTTTTTAAGTACTCTGGAGCCATTTCGTTGGAAGCTGTTTTTTAAGTGCTCTGGAGTCATTTTGTTAGAAGCAGATTTGTAAGTCCTCTGGAGTCATTTCTTGGGAAGTGGCTTTTTAAGAGCTCTGGGTTCATTTCATTGGAAGCGGGTTTTTCTGTGCTCTGAGGTCATTTCATTGGAAACAGGTTTTTAAGTGCTCAGGAATCATTTTGTTGGAAGCGGGTTTTTAAGTGTTCTGTTATCCTTTCAGGGGAGCGGGTTTTTAAGTGCTCTGGAGTCATTTCATTGGAAGCGCGTTTTTGAGTGCTCTGCAGTCATTTCTTTGGAACTGGGTTTTTACGTGCTGTGGAGTCATTTCGTTGGAAGCGGGTTTTTTAGTGCTCTGGATTCATTTCGTTTGAAGCTGTTTTTAAGTGCTCTGGAGTCATTTCGTTAGAAGCAGATTTGTAAGTGCTTCGGAGTCATTTTGTTCGAAACTGTTTTTTAAGTTCTCTGGAGTCATTTCCTTAGAAGCAGATTTGTAAGTCCTGTGGAGTCATTTCGTTGGAAGCGGGTTTTTAAGTGCTTTAAGGTCATTTTGATGGAAGCGAGTTTTTAAGTGCTCTGTGGTCATTTCATTTTGTAAGTGGGTTTTTAAGTGCTCTGAGTCATTTCGTTGGAAGCATGGTTTTAATTGCTCAGGAATCATTTTTGTTGGAACCTGGTTTGTAAGTGCTCTGGAGTCATTTCTTTGGAAGCTGGTTTTTAAGTGTTCTGGTATCATTTCTGTTGGAAGCGGTTTTTAAATGCTCTGGAGTCATTTGGTTGGAAGTGGTTTTTAGAGTGCTCTGGAGTCATTTCGTTGGAGCGGGTTTTTTAAGTGCTCTGGAGTCATTTCATTGGAAACGGGTTTTAGTGCTCTTGATTCATTTAAGTTTTAAGTGCTCTGGGTTTTTAAGTGCTCTGATGTCATTTCATTGGAAGCGGGTTTTAAGTGCTCTGGATTCATTTCATTGGAAGCGGGTTTTTAAGTGCTCTGAGTCATTTCGTTTAGAGCAGGTTTTTAAGTGCTCTGTTGTCATTTCATTGGAAACGGGTTTTTTAAGTGCTCTGGAGTTATTTTGTTGGAAGCAGTTTTTAAGTGCTCTGTAGTCATTTCGTTTTAACCGGGTTTTAGAGTGCTCTGGAGTCATTTTCATGGAAGCGGTTTTTATGAGCTCAGGTCTGTTCATTGGAAGCGGTTTTTAGTGCTCTGAGTCATTTTGTTTGAAGCGGGTTTTGAGTGCTCTGGAGTCATTTCATTGGAAGCGGGTTTTTGAGTGCTCTGGAGTCATTTTGTTGAAAGTAGGATTTTAAGTGCTCTGAGGGCATTTTGTTGGAAGCGGGTTTTTAAGTGCTCTGTGGTCATTTCATTTGAAGCGGGTTTTTAAGTGCTCTGAGTCATTTCATCATTGTGCTCTGCGGATTTTTTAAAGTGCTCTGTAGTCATTTCGTTGGAACCGGGTTTTATGTGCTCTGGAGTCATTTCGTTAGAAGCGGGTTTTTAAGTGCTCAGGAGTCATTTCGTTGGAAGCTGTTTTTAAGTGCTCTGAGTCATTTCGTGGAAGCGGGTTTTATGTGCCCTGGAGTTATTTCGTTGGAAGCGCGTTTTTATGTGCTCTGAAGTCATTTCGTTGGAATCTGTTTTATAAGTGCTCTGGAGTCATTTCGTTGGGAAGCAGGTTTTTAAGTGCTCTGGAGTCATTTTGTTGGAAGAATGGTTTTAAGTGCTCAGGAGTCATTTCGTTGGAAGCTGGTTTGTAAGTGCTCTTGAGTCATTTAGTTGGAAGCGGTTTTTATGTGCTCTGGAGTCATTTCGTTGGAAGCGGGTTTTTAAGTGCTCTGTTGTCATTTCATTGGAACGGGTTTTTACGTGCTCTGAGGTTATTTTAAGTTGGAAGCAGGTTTTTAAGTGCTCTGGATTCATTTCGTTGGAAGCGGGTTTTTGAGTGCTCTGGAGTCATTTTGTTGGAAGCAGGTTTTATGAGCTCAGGTCAGTTCATTGGAAGCGGGTTTTTAGTGCTCTGAGTCATTTTGTTGGAAGTGGGTTTTTTGAGTGCTCTGGAGTCATTTTTCTTTTGAGTAGCGGTTTTTGAAAGCTTTGAGTCATTTTGTTTCAAACGGGTTTTTAAGTGCTCTGGAGTCATTTTGCTCTGAGGGAATTTCCTTGTAAAGCGGGTTTTAAGTGCTCTGGATTCATTTTAGTTGGAAGCGGGTTTTTTTGGAAGTGCTCTGGGTCATTTCATTGGAAGCGGGTTTTTAAGTGCTCTGAGGTCATTTCGTTGGAAGCGGGTTTTAGAGTGCTCTGAGGTCATTTTGTTGGAAGCAGGTTTTTAAGTGCTCAGGAGTCATTTTGTTGGAAGCGGGTTTTTAAGTGTTCTGGTATCATTTCCATGGAAGCGGGTTTTAAGTACTCTGGAGTCATTTCATTGGAAGCGCATTTTTAAGTGCTCTGCAGTCATTTCTTTGAACCGGTTTTTACGTGCTCTGGAGTCATTTCGTTGGAAGCGGGTTTTTAAGTGTTCTGGAGTCATTTTCGTTGGAAGAATGGTTTTAAAGTGCTCAGGAGTCATTTCGTTGGAAGCTGGATTTTAAGTGCTCTTGAGTCATTTCGTTGGAAGGTTTTTAAATGCTCTGGAGTCATTTCGTTGGAAGCGGGTTTTAGAGTGCTCTGGAGGCATTTTGTTGGAAGCGGGTATTTATGTACACTGAGGTCGTCATTTTGTTTTTTAAGTGCTCTGGAGTCATTTTCATTGGAAACGGGTTTTTAAGTGTTGAAGCAGATTTTAAGTCTGGAGTCATTTTTTTGAAACGGGTTTTTAAGTGCTCTGGAGTCATTTTGTTGGAAGGGTTTTTATGAGCTTTTAAGTGCTCTGGAGTCATTTTTTTGGAACTGGGTTTTAGAGTGCTCTGGAGTCATTTCATTAAACGGGTTTTGAGTGCTCTGGAGACATTTCGTTGGAAGCGGGGTTTGAGTGCTCTAGAGTCATTTCGTTGAAACCGGGTTTTTGAAAGCTTTGGAGTCATTTTGTTGGAAACGGGTTATTAAGTGCTATGGATTCATTTCGTTGGAAGCGGGTTTTTGAGTGCTCTGGAGTCATTTCATTGGAAGCGGGTTTTTGAGTGCTCTGGAGTCATTTCGTTGGAAGCGGGTTTTTGAGTGCTCTGGAGACATTTCGTTGGAAGCGGGGTTTGAGTGCTCTAGAGTCATTTCGTTGAAAGCGGGTTTTTGAAAGCTTTGGAGTCATTTTGTTGGAAACGGGTTATTAAGTGCTATGGATTCATTTCGTTGGAAGCGGGTTTTTAAGTGCTCTGGAATCATTTAGTTGGAAGCGGGTTTTTGAGTGCTCTGGAGACATTTCGTTGGGAGCGGGTTTTTGAGTGCTCTGGAGTCATTTTGTTGAAAGTAGGATTTTAAGTGCTCTGAGGGCATTTTGTTGGAAGCGGGTTTTTAAGTGCTCTGGGGTCATTTCATTGAAGCGGGTTTTTATGTGCTCTGAGGTCATTTCGTTCGAAGCAGGTTTTTAAGTGCTCAGGAGTCATTTTGTTGGAAGCGGGTTTTTAAGTATTCTGGTATCCTTTCCATGGAAGCGGATTTTTAATTACTCAGGAATCATTTCATTGGAAGAGCGTTTTGAAGTGCTCTGCAGTCATTTCTTTGGAACC
>JAEOAE010001625.1:0-10016 GCA_036365155.1 Meriones psammophilus | reverse complement strand
CAAAGAAAGGACTCCACAGCACTTAAAAACCCGCTCAAAGAAATGATCCCAGAGCACTTAAACTTGCTTCTTCAAATGACTCCAGAGCACTCAAACCGCCTAAATGTAAAATATATCTCCATATACTAAACCCGCTGTTGAAATGGTCTAGATACCAAAAACCCGCTCTAAAGAAAACTTAATCAGGATACTTAAAACCCGTCTAAAGAAATGACTCCAGAGCACTTGAAAACTGCCCAAATCTAAAATGACTTAGGAAGGGAATACAAACTGGCTTCAACTAAATGAGCTCTAGAGCATCAACTCGTCTGGTGAATGAGCCCAGAGCCATGAAAAGCTCAGTTCCAACAAAATGTCCTCAGTGAACATAAAACCTCTTCCAACAAATGACTTGTATAATTTTAAAAAACATGCTTTCCCAACAAGGACTCTAACAGCACTTAAAAACCCGTCCAATGAAATTATCCCCAGAGCACTTAAAACCCTGCCTGAACTTAAATGATTCAGAGCACTTAAAAACATGCTTCAAAAGAAAGGACTCCTGGCACTTAAAACCTGCCTGTGAAATGATCCCAGAGCACTTAAAACCTGCTTCAACGTAAATGACTCAGAGCAATCTAAAACCGCTTCCAACGAAATGACTCAGAGTACTTAAAAGCCCAGTTCAACAAAATGTCCTCAGTGCATATAAGAACCCCTTCCAACTAAATGATTCCATAGCACTTAAAAACGTGCTTCAAACAAAGGACTCCACAGCACTTAAAACCCGCTCAACAGAAATGACTCCAGAGCACACAAAAACCTGCTTCAAACGAAATGACACCAAGAGTACTTATAAGCCCAGTTCAACAAAATGTCCTCAGTGCACATAAAACCCCGCTAAACGAAATGATTCCTGAGCACTTAAAAAACGTAAGCTTCAAAAAAGGACTCACAGCACTTAAAAACCGGCTTCCAAAGAAATGATTCCAGAGCACTAAAAACCCTTCAGCAGAAATGACTCCAGAGCACTCTAAAACCTGCTTCAACAGAAATGACTCAAAGTACTTAAAAGCGGTTTAACAAAATGTCCTCAGTGCACATTAAAACCCTTTAACGAAATGATTCATGAGCACTTAAAAACGTGCTTCAAAGAAAGGACTCCACAGCACTTAAAACCGCTTAAAGAAATGATCCCAGAGCACTTAAAACCTGCTTCCCAACGAAATGACTCCAGAGCACTCAAAAAACCGCAAATGAAAATGACTCCAGAGCACTTAAAAACCCGCTTCAACAGAAATGACTCAGAGCACTTAAAAAGCCGCTTCAGCAGAAATGACTCAGAGTACTTAAAACCCGCTTCCAAAGAAATGACTCAGAGCACTTGAAACCCGCTGGCAGCGAATGACTTAGAGCAATTACAAACCGGCTTCCAAAGAAATGAGCCTAGAGCACTTAAAATCCGGCTTCCAAAGAAAATGAGCCCAGAGCACGTAAAAGCTCAGTTCAACAAAATGTCCTCAGTGAACATAAAACCCTCTTCAACAAAATGACTCCAGAGCACTTAAAAACGTATTGGCTAAAGGACTCCACAGCACTTAAAACCCCGGCTCCAGCAGAATGACTCCAGAGCACTCAAAAACCGCTAATGAAATGACTCTAGAGCTCTTAAAATCCGTCATTCAACGAAATGACTCAGAGCACTTTAAAAACCTGCTTCAAAGAATGACTCAGACACTTTAAAAACCCTGCCTGAAATGGACTTCAGAGCACTTAAATACCCGCTTCCACCGAAATGGGCCCAGAGTACGAAAGCTCTGTTCCAACAAAATGTCCTCAGTGCACAAAAAACCCCTTCCAACGAAATGACTCCAGAGCACTTAAAAACGCATTTTCCAACGAAGGACCTTACAGCACTAAAAACCACTTCCACGAAATGATGCAGATCACTTAAAAACCCTTCCAGAAATGAGTCCAGAACTCTAAAACCAGCTTCAAACTAAATGAGTCAAGAGCACTAAACCCAGCTAACGAAAATGATCTCAGAGCACTTAAAACCCGCTCAAATCGAAATGACTCAAGAGCACTCAAAACTGATTCAATGAAATGACTCCAGAGCACTTAAAAACTGCTTTCAAGAAAATGACTCCAGAGCACTCAAAAACATGCTTCCAATGAAATGACTCCAGAGTACTTAAAAACGTGCTTCAAGGAAAGGACTCACAGCACTTAAAAACCCAATCCAACGAAATGACTCCATAGCACTCAAAAACCCACTTCCACACTTTAAATGAGTCCAGAGTACTCAAAAACACCTTCAATGAAATGACTCAGAGCACTTAAAAACCTGCTTCCAATGAAATGACTCCAGAGCACTTAAAAACCCACTTCAACGAAATGAATACAGAGAACTCTAAAACCGGCTTCCAAAGAAATGACTCTAGAGCACTTAAAACCCTTCTAACTGAATAAATGACTCAGAGCACTTAAAACCCAGTTCCAACGAAATGTCCTCAGTGCACATAAAACCCGCTTCAATGAAAATGACTCAGAGCACTCAAAAACCTGCTTTCCAATGAAATGACTCCAGAGCACTCAAAAACCCGCCTAACGAAATGAGCCCAGAGCACTTAAAAACCCGCCCAACGAATGAGCCCAGAGCACTTAAACCCAGTTCCACCGAAATGTCCTCAGTGCACATAAAAACCCGCTTCCAAAAAAAATGAACCCAGAGCACTTAAAACCCGCTGCCAACGAATGATTCCCAGAGCACTCTAAAACCCGCTTGAACGAAATGACTACAGAGCACTTTAAAACCCACTTCCAACGAAATGACTCAGAGAACTCTAAAACCCGCTAACGAAATGACTCAGAGCACTCAAAAACCGCTTCAATGAAATGACTCCAGAGCACTTAAAACCCGCTTTCAATGAAATGACTCCAGAGCACTTACAAACCCGCTCCAACCAAATGACTCCAGAGCACTTAAAAACCCGCCTAAATCTAAATGACTTCAGAGCACTTAAAATCCACTTCCAGCGAAATGAGCACAGAGCACTTAAAACCCTCTTCCAACGAAAAGAGCCCAGAGCACGTAAAAAGCTCAGTTCTAACAAAAATGTCCTCAGTGCACATAAAACCCCTTCCTACAAAATGACACCAGAGCACTTAAAACGTGCTTCCCAATAAACGACTCAACAGCACTTAAAACCCGCCTAAACGAAATTACTCAGAGCACTTAAAAACCGCTTCCAACGAAATGATTCAGAGCACTTAAAAACGTGCCTCCAAAGAAAGGACTCCAGAGTTCTTAAAAACCGCTTCCTACTAAATAACTCCATAGCACTCAAAAAACCGCTTCCAAAAGGACTCCCCTGCTTAAAAACCTAACAATGAAATGATCCTAGAGCACTTAAAAAACCGCTTCAACGAAATGACCTCAGAGTACTTAAAAACCCGCTTCAATAAAAATGATCCCAGAGCACTTAAAAATCCATCAAATCGAAATGACCTCAGAGCACATAAAAACCCACTTCCAACGAAATGATTCCAGAGCAATCTAAATAAGCTTCCAACAAAATGACTCCAAGAGCACTTAAAAACCTGCTTTCCAATGAAATGACTCCAGAACACTTAAAACCCGCTTCCAAGGAAAAAAGACTCAGAGCACTCTAAAACCTGCTTCTAAAGAAATGACTCAGAGTACTTAAAAGCTCAGTTCAAAAAAATGTCCTCAGGGCACATAAACACCCTTCCAAAGAAATGACTCAGAGCACTCAAAACCCGCCCAATGAAATGACTCCAGAGCACTTACAAACCCGCTTTGACTCAGAGCACTTAAAAACCCGCTCAACGAAATGACTTAGAGCACTTAAAACCCACTTCCAAACGAAATGAGCCCAGAGCACTTAAAAACCCTCTTCCAACGAAAAGAGCCCAGAGCACGTAAAAGCAGTTCTAACAAAATGTCCTCAGTGCACATAAAAACCCTTCCTACAAATGACACAGAGCACTTAAAACGTGCTTCCAAATAAAGGACTCAGCACTTAAAAACCCGCTTCCAACGAATGATCCCAGAGCATTTAAAAACCGAACGAAAATGACTCCAGAGCACTTAAACCCCCTTCAAACGAAATGATTCAGAGTTCTTAAAACCCGCTTCCTAAATGACTCCATAACACTCAAAAACCGCTACAAAAGGACTCCCCAGCACTTAAAAACCTGCTTCCAATGAAATGATCCCAGAGCACTGCTTCAAGCGAAATGACCTCAGAGCACTTAAAAACCGGCTTACAAAGAAATGAGCTAGGAGCACTTAAAACCCAGTTCCACCGAAATGTCCTCAGTGCACATAAAAACCGCTTCCAAAAATGAACCCAGAGCACTTAAAAACCCGCTCCAACGAAATGATTCAGAGCACTCTAAAACCCGCTCAACGAAATGACTACAGAGCACTTAAAAACCCACTTCCAACGAAATGACTCAGAGAACTCTAAAACCCGCTTCAACGAAATGACTCCAGAGCACTCAAAAAATCGCCCAATGAAATGACTCCAGAGCACTTAAAACCAGCTTTCAATGAAATGACTCAGAGCACTTACAAACCCGCTTCAACAAAATGACTCCAGAGCACTTAAACCCGCTTCCAACGAAATGACTTCAGAGCACTTAAAATCCCACTTCCAACGAAATGAGCACAGAGCACTTAAAACCCTCTTCCAACGGGTAAGAGCCCAGAGCACGTAAAAAGCTCAGTTCTAACAAAATGTCCTCAGTGCATAAAACCCCTTCCTAAAAATGACAGCAGAGCACTTAAAAACGTGCTTCCAACGAAGGACTCAACAGCACTTAAAAACCCGCCTAAACTAAATGATCCCAGAGCACTTAAAACCCGCTTAAGCTAAATGACTCCAGAGCACTTAAAAACCCGCCAAAACGAAATGATTCCAGAGTTCTTAAAACCCGCTTCCTATGAAATGACTCCATAACACTCAAAAACCGCTACAAAAAGGACTCCCCAGCACATAAAAACCTGCTTCCAATGAAATGATCCCAGAGCACTTAAAAACCGCCCAACGGAATGACCTCAGAGCACTTAAAACCCGCTTACAAAGAAATGAGCTAGAGCACTTAAAACCAGTTCCACGAAATGTCCTCAGTGCACATAAAAACCGCTTCTCCAAAATGAACCCAGAGCACTTAAAAAACCCGCCTAAACGAAATGATTCCAGAGCACTCTAAAACCCGCCAACGAAAATGACTACAGAGCAGCAAAACCCACTTCCAAACGAAATGACTCCAGAGAACTCTAAAACCGCCTAACGAAATGACTCCAGAGCACTCAAAACCGCTTCAATGAAATGACGCTCAGCACTTAAAAACCTGCTAAATGAAATGACTCCAGAGCACTTACAAACCCGCTTCCAACGAATGACTCAGAGCACTTAAAAACCCGCTTCAACGAAATGACTTGAGAGCACTTAAAATCCGCTGTGAAATGAGCACAGAGCACTTAAAACCCTCTTCCAACGAAAAGAGCCCAGAGCACGTAAAGCTCGGACTCTAACAAAATGTCCTCAGTGCACATAAAACCCCTTCCTACAAAAATGACACCAGAGCACTTAAAAACGTACTTCCAACGAAACGACTCAACAGCACTTAAAAACCCGCTTCCAAACGAAATGACTCCAGAGCACTTAAAACCGAGCCTAACGAATGATTCCAGAGCACTTAAAACGTGCCTCCAAAGAAAGGACTCAGAGTTCTTAAAATCCGCTTCCTACTGAAATAACTCCATAGCACTCAAAAACCGCCTAAAAAGGACTCCCCAGCACTTAAAAACCTGCTTCCTAATGAAATGATCCCAGAGCACTTAAAAACCGCTTCCAACGAAATGACCTCAGAGCACTTAAAACCCGCTTAACGAAATGATCCCAGAGCACTTAAAATCCGCAGATCAAACGAAATGACCTCAGAGCACATAAAAACCCACTTCCAACGTAAATGATTCCAGAGCAGTCTAAAACAAGCTTCCAACAAAATGACTCCAGAGCACTTAAAAACCTGCTTCCAACGAAATGACTCAGAACACTTAAAAACCGCTTCCAAGAAAAGACTCCAGAGCACTCTAAAACCTGCTTCTAAAGAAATGACTCCAGAGTACTTAAAAGCCCAGTTCCAAAAAATGTCCTCAGGGCACATAAACACCCCCATCCAAAGAAATGACTCCAGAGCACTCAAAAACTGCTTCCCAATGAAATGACTCCCAGAGCACTTAAAACCCGCTTCAACGAAATGACTCCAGAGCACTTAAAACCACTTCCAACGAAATGACTTCAGAGCACTTAAAAACCCACGCCAAACTAAATGAGCCCAGAGCACTTTAAAACCCTCTTCCAACGGTGTGAGCCAGAGCACGTAAAAGCAGTTCTAACAAAATGTCCTCAGTGCACAAAAAAACCCTTCCTACAAAATGACACCAGAGCACTTAAAAACGTGCTTTCCAACGAAAGGACTCCACAGCACTTAAAAACCGCTTCCAACGAAATGATCCAGAGCACTTAAAACCCGCTTCCAGCGAAATGACTCAAGAGCACTTAAAACCCGCTTCAAAACGAAATGATTCCAGAGTTCTTAAAAACCCGCCTCCTATGAAATGATTCCATAACACTCAAAAAACCGCTAAAAAAAGGACTCCCCAGCACTTAAAAACCTGCTTCCAATGAAATGATCCCAGAGCACTTAAAAACCGCTTCCAACGAAATGACCTCAAAGCACTTTAAAACCCGCTTACAAAGAAATGAGCTAGACACTTAAAAACCCAGTTCCACCGAAATGTCCTCAGTGCACATAAAAACCGCGTCAAAAAAATGAACCCAGAGCACTTAAAAAAACCCGCTGCCAACTAAATGATTCCAGAGCACTCTAAAACCCGCAGAACAAAATGACTACAGAGCACTTAAAACCCACTTCCAACGAATGACTCCAGAGAACTCTAAAACCCGCTTCCAACGAAAATGACTCAGAGCACTCAAAACCGCTTGCAATGAAATGACTCAGAGCACTTAAAAACCCGCAATGAAATGACTCCAGAGCACTTACAAAACCCGCGCTTTCCAAATCTAAATGACTCCAGAGCACTTAAAACCCGCTTTCCAACGAAAATGACTTTAGAGCACTTAAAATCCCACTTCCAACGAAATGAGCACAGAGCACTTAAAACCCTCTTCAGAATCTAAAAGAGAGAACACGAAAAGCTCAGTTCTAACAAAATGTCCTCAGTGCACATAAAACCCCCTTCCTACAAAATGACACCAGAGCACTTAAAAACGTGCTTCCCAACGAAAGGACTCACAGCACAAAAACCCGCTTAAATCTAAAATGACTCAGAGCACTTAAAAACCGCCTCCAACGAAATGATTCCAGAGCACTTAAAAACGTGCCTCCAAAGAAAGGACTCAGAGTTCTTAAAACCCGCTTCTACGAAATAACTCCATAGCACTCAAAAACCGCTTCCAAAAAAGGACTCCCCCAGCACTTAAAAACTGCTTCCAATGAAATGATCCCAGAGCACTTAAAAACCGCTCCAACGAAATGACCAGAGCACTTAAAAACCCGCTCCAACGAAATGATCCCAGAGCACTTAAAAATCCATCAAAACGAAATGACCTCAGAGCACATAAAAAACACTTCCAACGAAATGATTCCAGAGCAGTCTAAAACAAGCTTCCAACAAAATGACTCAGAGCACTTAAAAACCTGCTTCCAACAAATGACTTCAGAACACTTTAAAAACCCGCCTAAGGAAAGACTCCAGAGCACTCTAAAACCTGCTTCTAAAGAAATGACTCAGAGTACTTAAAAGCCCAGTTCCAAAAAATGTCCTCAGGGCACATATACACCCCTTCCAAAGAAATGACTCAGAGCACTCAAAAACCGCTCCAATGAAATGACTCCCAGAGCACTTAAAAACCAGCTTTCAATGAAATGACTCTCAGAGCACTTACAAACCCGCTGAAAAATGACTCCAGAGCACTTAAAAACCCGCTAGCAACGAATAACTTAGAGCACTTAAAAACCACTTCCAAATCTAAATGAGCCCAGAGCACTTTAAAACCCTCTTCCAACCAAAAGAGTGAGCACGTAAAAGAAGTTCTAACAAATGTCCTCAGTGCACAAAAAACCCCTTCCTAAAAAATGACACCAGAGCACTTAAAAACGTGCTTCCAACGAAAGGACTCCACAGCACTTAAAACCCGCTTCAAACGAAATGATTCCAGAGTTCTTAAAACCCGCTTCCTGTGAAATGACTCATAACACTCAAAAAAACCGCTTTACAAAAAGGACTCCCAGCACTTAAAAACCTGCTTCCAATGAAATGATCCCAGAGCACTAAAAAAACGCCTAAATCGAAATGACCTCAGAGCACTTAAAAACCCGCTTACAAAGAAATGAGCTAGGAGCACTTAAAAACCCATTCCAACGAAATGTCCTCGTGCACATAAAAACCCGTTCCAACGAAATGATTCCAGAGCACTCTAAAACAAGCTTCCAACAAAATGACTCAGAGTCCTTAAAAACCTGCTTCAAAATGACTCCAGAACACTTAAAAAACCCGCTTCCCATGAAATGACTCAGAGCACTCTAAAACCCTTCCAAAGAAATGACTCCAGAGTACTTAAAAGCAGTTACAACAAAAGACCTCACTGCACATAAACACCCCTTCCAAAGAAATGAGTCAAGAGCACTTAAAAACCCGCTAACGAAAGGACTCCACAGCACTTAAAAAACCACTTCCACGGAAATGATCCCAGAGCACTTAAAAACCGCCTTCCAACGAAATGACCTAAGAGCACATAAAAAACGCTTTCAATGAAAGGACTCCAGAGCACTCAAAACCCGCTTCAATGAAATGACTCCAGAGCCCTTAAAACCCGCTGTGATATGACACCAGAGCACTTAAAAACACGCCTAAACAAAATGACTCAGAGCTCTAAAACCGCTGCCAAAGAAATGAATCAGAGCACTTAAAATCCGCTTCAAACTAAATGACTCCAGAGCACTCAAAAACCCGCCTGTGAAATGACTCAGAGCACTTAAAAACCTGCTGTCAACAAATGACTCTAGAGCACTTAACAACCTGCTTCCAATGAAATGACTCCAGAGCAGTTAAAAACCCGCTAAAAAGAAATGACTCCAGAGCACTTAAAAACCCTTCCAACAAAGTGACTTCAGAGCACTTAAAAACCCTTCCAACGAAATGACTCAGAACGCTCAAACCCACTTCCAACTAAATGACTCCACAGCACTTAAAAACCCGCTTCCAACGAAATGACTCAGAACACTTAAAACTCAGTTCCAATGAAATGACTCCAGAGCACGTAAAAACCAGTTTCAAAAGAAATGATCTCAGAGCCCTTAAAACTCGCCTCCAACGAAATGACCTCAGAGCACATAAAAAACTCAAGTCCAAAAGAAATGACTCACAGCACTCAAATACACTGCTTCCAATGAAAGGACTCCAGAGCACTTAAAACCCGCTTCCAATGAAATGACTCCAGAGCACTTAAAAACCCATTTCAATGAAATGAATCCAGATCACTAAAAATCCGCTTCCAAAGAAATGACGCTTAGAGCATTAAAACCCGCTCAACGAAATGACTTCAGAGCACTTAAAAACCCCTTCCAACGGTAAATGACTCCAGAGGACTCTAAAACCCGCCTAACGAATGATCTAGGAGCACTAAAATCCCGCTTCCAACGAAATAACTCAGACCATAAAAATCCCACTTCCCACAAAATGACTCCAGAGCACTCAAAAAACCTGCTTCAATGAAATGACTACAGAGCACTTAAAAACCCGCTCAACTAAATGACTCCAGAGAACTCTAAACCCAATTCCAAAGAATGACTCCAGAGCACTTAAAAACCGATTTCAACGACTTGACTCCAGATACCTCCCAAACCTGCCTAACGAATGACTCAGAGTACTTAAAGCTCCAGTTCAACAAATGTCCTGGTGTATAAGAACCCCTTCC
>JAEOAE010001346.1:0-23839 GCA_036365155.1 Meriones psammophilus | reverse complement strand
AAAACCACCATCCAACAAATGAATCCAGAGCACGAAAAACCTGCATCCAATGAAATGACTCCAGAGCCCTTAAAATACCGATTCCAAAGAAATGACTCCTGAGCACTCTAAAACCTGCTTCAATGAAATGATTCCAGAGCACTCAAAACCCACTTCCAACAAAATGTCTCAGAGCACTCAAAAATCCGCTTCAACGAAAGGATACAAGAACACTTAAAAACACGCTTCCAAAAAATGACCTCAGCGACATAAAAACCATTTCCAACGAAATGAATCCAGAGTACTTACATCCCACTTCCAAAGAAATGACTCCAAAAACACTTAACAAACATGCAAAAAATCCAACGAAATGACTCCCGAGCAATAAAAATCCACTTCCAACTAAATGACTCCAGAGCACTTAAAAACCCGCTACCAACGAAATGACTCCAGAGCACTTAAAAAACCCGCCTAAATCTAAATGACTCAAGAGAACTTAAAAACCCACTTCCAAAGAAAGGACACCAGAACACAAAAATACTAGCTTCCAAAGATATGAAGTTAGAACACTTAAGAACCTGCTTCCAACGAAAGGATCCCAGAACACTGAAAAGCCGCACAAACAAAATGACTCCAGAGCACTTAAAAACCCACTTAAAACGAAATCACTCCACAGCAATTAAAAAACGCCTTTCCAACGAAATTACTCCAGGGCACTTAAAAAACCCACTTCCAACGAAAGGATACCAGAACACTTACTAACCTGCTTCAAAATGAAATGACTCAGAGCACTTAGAAACCCGCTTCCAATGAAATGACACCAGAGAACTTAAAAACCTGCTTCCAAAGAAATGACTCCAGAGCACTCAAAAACACGCTTCCAACGAAATGAATCCAGAGCACTTAAAAACCACTTCCAAGGAAAAGACTCCAGAGCCCTGAAAACCCACTTCAAACAAAATGATTCTAGAGAACTTAAAAACCGCTTCAATGAAATGACCACAGAGGACATAAAACCCACTTCCAACGAAATGACCTCAGAGCACATAAAACCCGCTTCCATCGAAATGAAAACCCCAATGAAATGACAGCACTTAAAACCCGCTTTCCAACGAAATGACCTCAAGAGCATTTAAAAACATGCTTCCAAAGAAACGACCCTAGAGTACTTAAAACCCTCTTCCAAAGAATGGACACCAGAATATATAAAAACCCGCTTCAAAAAAAATTACTCAGGAGCACTTAAAAACCACCTTCCAACAAAATGAATCCAGAGCACATAAAAACCTGCTTCCAATGAAATGACACCAGAGAACTTAAAAACCCGCTTCCAACGAAATGATTCCAGAACACTCTAAAACACGCCTAATGAAATGACTCAGGAGCACTTAAAAACCGCTTCCAAGAAAATGAATCCAGAGCACGTAAAAATCCGCTTCCAAAGAAATGACTCCAGAGCCCTGAAAAACCCGCTTCCAATGAAATGACTCCAGAGCACTTAAAAAACTGCTTCCAAAGAAATGACTCCAGAGCACTCTAAAACCCGCTTCCAACTAAAAGACACAGATCACTTAAAAACCTGCTTCAGCGAAATGATTCCAGAGCACTAAAAACAAGCTTCCAATGAAATGACTCCAGAGCACTTAAAAAACGGCTTCCAACGAAATGACCTCAGAGCACATAAAAACCCGCTTCCAACTAAATGACTACAGAGCATTAAAAAACCTGCTTCCAATGAAACGACCCTAGAGTACTTAAAACCCTCTTCCAAAGAATGGACACCAGAATATATAAAAACCCGCTTCAAAAAAATTACTCAGAGCACTTAAAAACCACCTTCCAACGAAATGAATCCAGAGCACATAAAAACCCGCTTCCAATGAAATGACTCCAGAGCACTTAAAATACCGCTTCCAACGAAATGACTCCAGAGCACTCTAAAACCCGCTTCCAACGAAATAACTCCAGAGCACTTAAAAACCCGCTTCCAACGAAAGGACAGGAGAATACTTAAAAACACGCTTCCAACGAAATGACTCCAGAAGACTTAAAAACACGCTTCCAAAGAAATGACTCCAGAGCACTCTAAAACCCCCTTCCAACGAAATGACTCCAGATCACTTAAAAACCCGCCTCCAACGAAAAGATTCCAGAGCACTCTAAAACCTGCTTCCAACGAAATGACTCCAGAGCACTCAAAAACCCGCTTCCAACAAAATGACCCCAGAGCACTCCAAAACCCGCTTCCAACGAAATGACTCCAGAGCACTTAAAAAACCGCTTCCAAAACCGCTTCCAACGAAATGAATCCAGAGCACTGAAAAAGCAACTTCCAACGAAATGACTCCAGAGCACTTAAAAAACCGCTTCCAATGAAATGACCACAGAGCACTTAAAAACCAGCTTCCAACGAAATGACCCCAGAGCACTAAAAACCCGCTTCCAATGAAATGACCTCAGAGCACATAAAAACCCGCTTCCAAAGAAATGACTCCAGAGCATTTAAAAACCTCCTTCCAAAGAAACGACCCTAGAGCACTTAAACGCCACTTCCAACGAATGGACAGCAGAACATTTAAAAACCTGCTTCAAACAAAATTATTCAGGAGCACTTAAAAACCCCCTTCCAACGAAATGAATCCACAGCACGTAAAAATCTGCTTCCAACGAAATGACTCCAGAGCACTTAAAATACCACTTCCCACGAAAAGACTCCAGAGCACTCTCAAACCCGCTTCCAACGAAATGACTCCAGAGCACTCAAAAACCTGCTTCCAACGAAATGACTCCAGAGCACTTACAAACATGCTTCCAACGAAGTGACTCCACAGCACTTAAAAACCCCCTTCCAACGAAATGACTCAAGAGCACTGAAAAATCCACTTCCAAAAAAATGATTCCAGAGCACTTAAAAAACCGCTTCCAATGAAATGACCACAGAGCACATAAAAACCCGCTTCGAACGAAAGACCTCTGAGCACATAAAAACCAGCTTCCATCGAAATGACCCCATAGCACTTAAAAAACGGCTTCCAACGAAATGACCTCAGAGCACATAAAAACCCGCTTCCAAATAAATGACTACAGAGCATTAAAAAACCTGCTTCCAACGAAACGACCCTAGAGTACTTAAACCCCTCTTCCAAAGAATGGACACCAGAATATTTAAAAACCTGCTTCAAAAAAAATTACTCAGGAGCACTTAAAAACCACCATCCAACGAAATGAATCCAGAGCACGTAAAAACCTGCATCCAATGAAATGACTCCAGAGCCCTTAAAATACCGATTCCAAAGAAATGACTCCTGAGCACTCTAAAACCTGCTTCCAATGAAATGATTCCAGAGCACTCAAAAACCCACTTCCAACAAAATGTCTCCAGAGCACTCAAAAATCCGCTTCCAACGAAAGGATACAAGAACACTTAAAAACACGCTTCCAAAAAAATGACCTCAGCGCACATAAAAAACCATTTCCAACGAAATGAATCCAGAGTACTTACATCCCCACTTCCAAAGAAATGACTCCAAAGCACTTACAAACATGCTTCCAACGAAATGACTCCCGAGCAATAAAAATCCACTTCCACTTCCAACGAAATGACTCCAGAGCACTTAAAAACCCGCTACCAACGAAATGACTCCAGAGCACTTAAAAACCCGCTTCCAACGAAATGACTCAAGAGAACTTAAAAACCCGCTTCCAACGAAAGGATACCAGAACACTTAAAAACCCACTTCCAAAGAAAGGACACCAGAACACAAAAATACTAGCTTCCAAAGATATGAAGTTAGAACACTTAAGAACCTGCTTCCAACGAAAGGATCCCAGAACACTGAAAAAGCCGCTTACAACAAAATGACTCCAGAGCACTTAAAAACCCACTTAAAACGAAATCACTCCACAGCAATTAAAAACGCCTAAACGAAATTACTCCAGGGCACTTAAAAACCCACTTCCAACGAAAGGATACCAGAACACTTACAAACCTGCTTCAAATGAAATGACTCCAGAGCACTTAGAAACCCGCTTCCAATGAAATGACACCAGAGAACTTAAAACCTGCTTCCAAAGAAATGACTCCAGAGCACTCAAAACACACGCTTCCAAAATGAAATGAAAACCAGAGCAAAAGAAAAAAAAAACCCTTCCAAAAAATGACTCCAGAGCCCTTAAAAACCCACTTCCAACAAAAATGATTCCAGAGAACTTAAAAACCGCTTCCAATGAAATGACCAAAGAGGACATAAAAACCCACTTCCAACAACGAAATGACCTCAGAGCACATAAAAACCCGCTCCAACTAAATGACTACAGAGCATTAAAAACCTGCTTCCAATGAAACGACCCTAGAGTACTTAAACCCCTTCCAACGAAATGACACCAGAATATTTAAAAACCC
This sequence comes from Meriones psammophilus, assembly GCA_036365155.1. Lineage (NCBI taxonomy): Eukaryota > Metazoa > Chordata > Mammalia > Rodentia > Muridae > Meriones > Meriones psammophilus. Next base: position 19,458 of record JAEOAE010001346.1, on the reverse strand, counting down.
GCTTCAAAAAAAATTACTCAGAGCACTTAAAAACACCTTCAAACGAAATGAATCCAGAGCACATAAAACCCGCTTCCAAAGAAATGACTCAAAAAACCCAAATGACTCCAGAGCACTTAAAAACCCGCTTCCAACGAAATGACTCCAGAGCACTTAAAAACCCGCTCCAAAGAAATGACTCCAGAGCACTTAAAAACCCGCTTAAAAAATGATACCAGAGCACTCACTTAAAAATGACCGAGCACTTAAAAACCCTTTCCAACAAAATGAAATGATTCCAGAGAGCACTTAAAAACAAGCTTTAAAAACCAATGAAATGACTCCAGAGCACTTAAAAACCCGCTTCCAAATTAATGACCTCCAGAGAATCACATAAAACCCGCTTCCAACTAAATGACTACAGAGCACTTAAAAACCTTCTTCACAAAACCCGAAACGACCAGAGCACTTAAAACCCGCTAACCTTGACTCTTCCAAAACCTGAATGGACACCAGAATACTTAAAAACCCGCTTCCAAAAATGATTACCAGAGCACTAAAAACCCGCCTTCAAATGAAATGAACCCAGAGCACTTAAAAACCAAAAGAAATGACAAAATGAAAAACCCCAGAGAACATAAAAACCCGCTTTCCAATGAAATGACTCCAGAGCACTTAAAAAGGACCGCTACTTAAAAATCTAAATGAATCCAGAGAACAAAACCCGCCCAACGAATGACTCCAGAGCACTTAAAAACCAACAAAATGACCAGAGAAATTAAAAACACTTAAAAAATGACTTGAGCACTTAAAAACCGCTCCAATGAAATGACCACAGAGCACTTAAAAACCCGCTTCCAACGAAATGACATCAGAGCACATAAAAACCGCTTCCAAAGAAATGACCTCAGAGCACATGAAAACCCGCTTCCAACTAAATGACTACAGAGCATTAAAAACCTGCTTCCAAACGAAATGACCCTAGAGTACTTAAAAACCCTCTTCCAAAGAATGGACACCAGAATATTTAAAAACCCGCTTCAAAAAAATTACTCAGAGCACTTAAAACCACCTTCCAACGAAATGAATCCAGAGCACATAAAAACCTGCATCCAATGAAATGACTCCAGACGCACTTAAAATATCGCCTCCAATGAAATGACTCCAGAGCACTTAAAAACCGCCCAAATGAAATGTCTCCAGAGCACTTAAAAACAACTTCCAAAAAAATGAACCCAGAGAACTTAAAAACGCGCTTCCAATGAAATGACTCCAGAGCTCTAATACACCCTTCCAACGAAATGACTCCAGAACACTTAAAAACCCGCTTCCATCGAAATGACTCCAGAGCACTTAAAAACCGCTTCCAACAAAATGACTCCATAGCACTTAAAAATCCGCTTCCAACGAAAGGATACCAGAAGACTTAAAAACCAGCTTCCAAAAAATGACTACAGAGCATTTAAAAACCACCTTCCAACGAAAATGAATCCAGAGCACTTAAACAATGCTTCCAATGAAATGGACACCAGAACATTTAAAATATCTGCTTCAAACAAAATTACTCAGAGCACTTAAAACCCCTTCCAACGAAATGAATCCAGAGCACTTAAAAACAACTTCCAATGAAAATGAACTCAGAGCACTTAAAAACCCCTTCCAACGAAAATGACTCCAGAGCACTTAAAAACCCGCTTCCAACGAAATGACTCCAGAACACTTAAAACCCGCTGCTCCAGAGCACTCCAAAGAAATGACTCCAGAGCACTTAAAAACCTTCTTCCAAGGAAATGACTCCACAGCACTTAAAAACCCAATTCCAACGATATGACCCCAGAGCACTTAAAAACCCACTTCCAACGAAAGGACACCAGAACACTTAAAAACCCACTTCCAATGAAATGACTCCAGAGTACTTAAAAACCCGCTTCCAACAAAATGACTCCAGAGTACTTAAAAAACCCGCTTCCAAAGAAAGGATACCAGAAGACTTAAAAACCCCCTTCCAAAAAAATGACCTCAGCAACATAAAAACCCTTTTCAACGAAATGAATCCAGAGTACTTACAAACCCACTTCCAACGAAATGACTCCAGAGCACTTAAAAACCTGCTTCCAAAGAAATGACTCCAGAGCACTTAAAAACCTTCTTCCAAGGAAATGACTCCAGAGCACTTAAAAACCCAATTCCAACGATATGACCCCAGAGCACTTAAAAACCCACTTCCAACGAAAGGACACCAGAACACTTAAAAACCCACTTCCAACGAAATGACTCCAGAGCACTTAAAAACCCGCTTCCAACAAAATGACTCCATAGCACTTAAAAATCTGCTTCCAACGAAAGGATACCAGAAGACTTAAAAACCCGCTTCCAAAAAAATGACCTCAGCGAACATAAAAAACCGTTTCCAACGAAATGAATCCAGAGTACTTACATCCCCACTTCCAAAGAAATGACTCCAAAGCACTTACAAACAAGCTTCCAACAAAATGACTCCAGAGCAATAAAAATCCACTTCCAACGAAGTGACTCCAGAGCACTTAAAAACCCGCTTCCAACGAAATGACCCCAGAGCACTTAAAAACCTGCTTCCAAAGAAATGACCTCAGAGCACATAAGAACCCGCTTCCAACGAAATGACTCTAGAGCACTTAAAAAACCACTTCGAACGAAATGACTCCAGAGCACTCAAAAACGCACTTCCAACAAAATGATTCCAAAGCACTCAAAAACACGGTTCAAACGAAATGACTCCAGAGCACTTAAGAAACTGCTTCCAACGAAATGACTCCAGAGCACTGAAAAAGCCACTTCCAACGAAATGACTCAAGAGCACTTAAAAAACCGCTTCCAATGAAATGACCACAGAGCACTTAAAAAACGGCTTCCAACGAAATGACCTCAGAGCACATAAAAACCTGCTTCCAACTAAATGACTACAGAGCATTATAAAACCTGCTTCCAACGAAACGACCCTAGAGTACTTAAACCCCTCTTCTAAAGAATGGACACCAGAATATTTAAAAACCCGCTTCAAAAAAAATTACTCAGGAGCACTTAAAAATCACCTTCCAACGAAATGAATCCAGAGCACGTAAAAACCTTCATCCAAAGAAATGACTCCAGAGCCCTTAAAATACCACTTCCAACGAAATGAATCCAGAGCACTCTAAAACCCGCTTCGAATAAAATGACTCCAGAGCACTTAAAAACACGCTTCCAACGAAATGACTCTAGAACACTTAAAAACCTGCTTCCAAAGAAATGACTCCAGAGCACTCTAATACCCGCTTCCAAAGAAATGACTACAGAGCATTTAAAAACCTGCTTCCAACGGAACGACCCTAGAGCACTTAAACAATGCTTCCAACAAATGGACACCAGAACATTTAAAAACCTGCTTCAAACAAAATTACTCAGGAGCACTTCAAAACCCCCTTCCAACGAAATGAATCCACAGCACGTAAAAACCCGCTTCCAATGAAATGACTCCAGAGCACTTAAAATACCGCTTCCAATGAAAGGACTCCAGAGGAATCTAAATACCGCTTCCAAAAAAATGACTCCAGAGTACTTAAAAACCCGCTTCCAACGGAATGAATCCAGAGTACTTACATCCCCACTTCCAACGAAATGACTCCAGAGCACTTACAAACATGCTTCAAACGAAATGCCTCCAGAGAACTCAAAAATGTTCTTCCAAGGAAATGATTCCAGAGCACTTAAAAACCCACTTCCAACGAAAGGACACCAGAACACTTAAAAACCCACTTCCAAAGAAATGACCTCAGTGCACATAAAAAACCGTTTCCAACGAAATGAATCCAGAGTACTTACATCCCCACTTCCAATGAAATGACTCCAGAGCACTTACAAACATGCTTCCAACGAAATGACTCCAGAGTAATAAAAATCCACTTCCAACGTAGTGACTCCAGAGGACTTAAAAACCCACTTCCAAGAAAGGACACCAGAACACAAAAATACTAGCTTCCAAAGAAATGAAGTTAGAGCACTTAAGAACATGCTTCCAACAAAAGGATCCCCGAACACTGAAAAAGCCACTTACAACAAAATGACTCCAGAGCACTTAAAAACCCGCTTAAAACGAAATCACTTCACAGCAATTAAAAAAACGCTTCCAACGAAATTACTCCAGAGCACTTAAAAACCCACTTCCAACGAAAGGATACCAGAACACTTACAAACCTGCTTCCAATGAAATGACTCCAGAGCACTTAAAAAACCGCTTCCAATGAAATGACTCCAGAGCGCTTAAAAACCCGCTTCCAACGAAATGACTCTGGAGCACTTAAAAACCGCTTCCAATGAAATGACCACAGAGCACATGAAAACCCGCTTCCATCGAAATGACCTCAGAGCACATAAAAACCTGCTTCCATCGAAATAACCCCAGAGCACTTAAAAACCCGCTTACAACGAAATGACCTCAGAGCACATAAAAACCCGCTTCCAACTAAATAACTACAGAGCATTTAAAAACCTGCTTCCAACGAAACGACCCTAGAGTACTTAAACCCCTCTTCCAAGGAATGGACACCAGAATATTTAAAAACCCGCTTCAAAAAAAAATTACTCAGGAGCACTTAAAAACCACCTTCAAACAAAATAACTCCAGAGCACGTAAAAACCCGCATCCAACGAATTTACTCCAGAGCACTTAAAAACCCGCTTCGAAAGAAATGACTCCAGAGCACTCTAAAACCCGCTTCCAACAAAAGGACACCAGATCACTTAAAAACCCGCTTCCAACGAATTGATTCCAGAGCACTAAAAACAAGCTTCCAATGAAATGACTCCAGAGCACTTAAAAACCTGCTTCCAATCAAATGATACGAGCACTTAAAAACGAGCTTCCAAAGAAAGGACAGGAGAATACTTAAAAACGAGCTTGCAAGGAAAATGACTCCAGAGCACTCTAAAACCCGCTTCCAACGAAATGACTGCAGAGCCCTTAAAAACCCGCTTCCAACAAAATGACCCCAGAGCACTTAAAAACCCGCTTCCAACGTAATGACTCCAGAGCACTCAAAAACCCACTTCCAACAAAATGACTCCAGAGCACTCAAAAAACCGCTTCCAACGAAATGACTCCAGAGCACTGAAAAAGCCACTTCCAATGAAATGACTCCAGAGCTCTTAAAAAACAGCTTCCAACGAAATGACTCCAAAGAGCTTAAAAACCCGTTTCCAACGAAATGATTCCAGAGCACTTAAAACCCCCATCCAAAGAATTTACTCCAGAGCACATAAAAACCCGCTTCCAACGAAATGACTCCTGAGCACTCTAAAACCCGCTTCCAACAAAAGGACACGAGATAACTTAAAAATCCGCTTCCAACGAAATGATTCCAGAGCACTAAAACCCGCTTTCAACGAAATGACTCCAGAGCACTTAAAAACCCGTTTCGAATGAAGTGACTCCAGAGCACTTAAAAACCCTCTTCCAACGAAATGACTCCAGAGCACTTAAAAACCTTCTTCCAAGGAAATGACTCCAGAGCACTTAAAAACCCACTTCCAATAATATGACCCCAGAGCACTTAAAAACCCACTTCCAACGAAAGGACACCAGAACACTTAAAAACATGCTTCCAACAAAATGACTCCAGAGCACTTAAAAACCCGCTTCCAACGAAAGGATACCAGAACACTTAAAAAACCGCTTCCAAAAAATGACCTCAGCACACATAAAAAACCTTTTCCAACGAAATGACTCCAGAGCACTTAAAATACCGATTCCAACGAAATGACTCCAGAGCACTTAAAAACCCGCCTAACGACATGACTCCAGAGCACTTAAAAATCTGCTTCCAACGAAAGGATACTAGAACACTTAAAAACCCGCCTCCAACGACATGACTCCAGAGCTCTTAAAAACAGCTTCCAAAGAAATGACTCAGAGAGCTTAAAAAGCCGCCCCAACGAAAATGACTCAAGAGCACTTAAAAACCCGCTTCCAACGAATTTACTCCAGCACACTTAAAAACCCGCTTCCAATGAAATGACTACAGAGCATTTAAAAACCTGTTTCCAATGAAACGACTCTAGAGTACTTAAAACCCTCTTCCAAAGAATGGACACCAGAATATTTAAAAACCCGCTTCAAAAAAAATTACTCAGGAGCGCTTAAAAACCACCTTCCAACGAAATGAATCCAGAGCACGTACAAACCTGCTTCCAATGAAATGACTGCAGAGCCCTTAAATTACCGCTTCCAACGAAATGACTCCAGAGCACTTAAAAACGGGCTTCCAAAGAAATGACTCCAGAGCACTCTAAAACCCCCTTCCAACGAAATGACTCCAGATCACTTAAAAACCCGCTACCAACGAAATGACTCCAGGGCACTTAAAAACCCGCTTCCAACGAAATGACCCCAGAGCACTCTAAAAACCCCTTCCAACGAAATGACTCAGAGATCACTTAAAAACCGCTTCCAACGAAATGAAATGAATGAATCAGAGCACTGAAAAAGAAACTTCCAACGAAATGACTCCAGAGCACTTAAAAACCGCTTCCAATGAAATGACCACAGAGCACTTAAAACCCGCTCTAACGAAATGAATCCAGAGCACTTAAAAACCCGCTTCCAAAGAAATCACCTCAGAGCTCATAAAAACCCGCTTCCAACGAAATGACTCCAGAGCATTTAAAAACCTCTTCCAACGAAACGACCCTAGAGCACATAAACCTTGCTTCCAACGAATCGACACCCGAACATTTAAAAACCTGCTTCAAACAAAATTACTCAGGAGCACTTAAAAACTGCCTTCCAACGAAATGAATCCACAGCATGTAAAAATCTGCTTCCAACGAAATGACTCCAGAGCACTTAAAATACCGCTTCCAAAGAAATGACTCCAGAGCACTTAAAAACCTTCTTCCAAGGAAATGACTCCAGAGCACTTAAAAAACCACTTCCAACGTAAGGACTCCAGAGCACTCTAAAACACGCTTCCAAAGAAATGACTTCAGAGCACTTAAAAACCTTTCTTTACCAAAAAACCCGCTTCCAAAGAAATGACTGACACTTAAAACCTTCTTCCAAGGAAATGACTACAGAGCACTTAAAAAACCACTTCCAACGATATGACCCCAGAGCACTTAAAAACCCACTTCCAACGAAAGGAAACCAGAACACTTAAAAAACCACTTCCAACGAAATTACTCCAGAGCACTTAAAAATCTCCTTCCAACGAAAGGATACCAGAACACTTAAAAACCCGCTTCCAAAAAAATGACCTCAGCGCACATAAAAACTGTTTCCAATGAAATGAATCCAGAGTACTTACATCCCCACTTCCAACGAAATGACTCCAGAGCACTTACAAACATGCTTCCAACGAAATGACTCCAAAGCAATAAAAATCCACTTCCAACGAAGTGACTCCAGAGCACTTAAAAACCCGCTTCCAACGAAATGACTCAAGAGCACTTAAAAACCCGCTTCCAATGAAAGGATACCAGAACACTTAAAAACCCACTTCCAAAGAAAGGACACCAGAACATATAAATACTAGCTTCCAACGAAATGAAATTAGAGCACTTAAGAACCTGCTTCCAACGAAAGGATCCCAGAATACTGAAAAAACCGCTTACAATGAAATGACTCCAGAGCACTTAAAAACCAGCTTAAAACGAAATCACTCCACAGCAATTAAAAAAACGCTTCCAACGAAATTACTCCAGAGCCCTTAAAAACCCACTTCCAACGAAAGGATACCAGAACACTTACAAACCTGCTTCCAATGAAATGAGTCCAGAGCACTTAAAAACCCGCTTCCAATGAAATGACTCCAGAGTACTTAAAAACCCACTTCCAACTAAATGACTCCAGAGCACTTAAAAACCCGCTTCCAATGAAATGACTACAGAGCACTTAAAAACCTGCTTCCAACAAAATGACAGCAGAGCACTCAAAAACCCCCTTCCAACGAAATGACTCCAGAGCACGAGAAACCCGCTACAAAAATGACTCCAGAGTTCTCAAAACCTGCTTCCAACGAAATGACTCCAGAGCACTTAAAAACCACTTTCAACGAAAAAGACTCCAGAGCCCTGAAAAACCGACTTCCAACAAAATGATTCCAGAGCACTTAAAAACCGCTTCCAATGAAATGACCACAGAGGACATAAAAACCCGCTTTGAACGAAATGACCTCAGAGCACATAAAAACCCGCTTCCAACTAAATGACTACAGAGAATTTAAAAACCTGCTTCCAAAGAAATGACTCCAGAGCACTCTAAAAACCGCTTTTAACAAAAGGACACCAGATCACTTAAAAACCTGCTTCCAACGAAATGATTCCAGAGCACTAAAAACCCGCTTCCAATGAAATGACTCCAGAGCACTTAAAAACTTGCTTCCAACGAAATGAACCGAGCACATAAAAACGTGCTTCCAACGAAAGGAAAGGAGAATATTTAAAAAAGTGCTTGCAAGGAAATGACTCCAGAGCACTTAAAAACGTGCTTCCAAAGAAATGACTCCAGAGCCCTCTAAAACCCCCTTCCAACGAAATGTCTCCAGAACACTTAAAAACCCGCTTCCAACGAAATGATTCCAGAAAACTCTAAAACCGCTTCCAACGAAAGGACTCCAGAGCACTTAAAAACCCGCTTCCAACGAATTTACTCCAGAGCACTTAAAAACCCGCTTCCAAAGAAATGACTCCAGAGCACTCTAAAACCCGCTTCCAACAAAAGGACAACAGATCACTTAAAAACCCGCTTCCAACGAAATGACCTCAGAGCACATAAAAACCTGCTTCCAAAGAAATGACCCCAGAGCAATTAAAAACCCGCTTCCAATGAAATGACTCCAGAGCACTTAAAAACCCGCTTCCAACGAAATGACTCTGGAGCACATAAAACCCGCTTCCAACGAAATGACCTCAGAGCACATAAAAACCCGCTTCCAAAGAAATGACACCAGAGCACTCAAAAACCCCCTTCCAACGAAATGACTCCAAAGCACTCAGAAACCCGCTTCCAACGAAATGACTCCAGAGCACTCAAAAACCTGCTTCCAACAAAATGACTCCAGAGCACTTAAAAAACCACTTCCAACGAAAAGACTCCAGAGCCCTGAAAAACCCACTTCCAACAAAATGATTCCAGAGCACTTAAAAAACCGCTTCCAACGAAATGACTACAGGGCATTTAAAAACCTGCTTCCAACAAAACGACCCTAGAGTACTTAAACCCTTCTTCCAACGAATGGACACCAGAATATTTAAAAATCCGCTTCAAAAAAAATTACTCAGGAGCACTTAAAAACCACCTTCCAACGAAATGAATCCAGAGCACGTAAAAACCTGCTTCCAACGAAACGACTCCAGAGCCCTTAAAATACCGCTTCCAACGAAATGTCTGCAGAGCACTCTAAAACCCGCTTCCAACGAAATGACTCCAGAGCACTTAAAAACCCGCTTCCAACGAAATGACTCCAAAGCACTTAAAAATCCGTTTCCAACGAAAGGATACTTGAACACTTAAAAACCTGCCTCCAAAGAAATGACTCCAGAGCTCTTAAAAAACAGCTTCCAACGAAATGACTCCAGAGCACTTAAAAACACGCTTTCAACGAATTTACTCCAGAGCACTTAAACGTGCTTCCAATGAAAGGAAAGGAGAATACTTAAAAACGCGCTTGCAAGGAAATGACTCCAGAGCACTTAAAAACGCGCTTCCAAATAAATGACTCCAGAGCACTCTAAAACCCCCTTCCAACGAAATGTCTCCAGAACACTTAAAAACCCGCTTCCAACGAAATGATTCCAGAAAACTCTAAAACCGCTTCCAACGAAAGGACTCCAGAGCAATGAAAAACCCGCTTCCAACGAATTTACTCTAGAGCACTTAAAAAACCGCATCCAAAGAAATGACTCCAGAGCACTCTAAAACCCCCTTCCAACAAAAGGACACCAGATCACTTACAAACCCGCTTCCAACGAAATGGCCTCAGAGCACATAAAAACTCGCTTCCAAAGAAATGACCCCAGAGCAATTGAAAACCCGCTTCCAACGAAATGACCTCAGAGCTCATAAAAACCCGCTTCCAACAAAACGACTCCAGAGCACTTAAAAAACCACTTCGAACGAAATGACTCCAGAGCACTGAAAAACCCACTTCCAACAAAATGACTCCAAAGCACTCAAAAACACGCTTCCAACAAAATGACTGAAGAGCACTTAAAAAACCGCTTCCAATGAAATGACTCCAGAGCACTGAAAAAGCCACTTCCAATGAAATGACTCCAGAGCACTTAAAAAACCACTTCCAATGAAATGACCACAGAGCACTGAAAAACCCGCTTCCAACGATATGACCCCAGAGCACTTAAAAACCCACTTCCAACGAAAAAATACCAGAACACTTAAAAACCCGCGTCCAACGAAAAGACTCCAGAGCACTTAAAACCTTGCTTCCAAAGAAATGACTCCAGAGCACGTATAAACCTGCTTCCAACGAAATGACTCCAGAGCACTTAAAAACCCGCTTCCAACGAAAGGATACTAGAACACTTAATAATCTGCCTCCAATGAAATGACTCCAGAGCACTCAAAAACCACTTCCAACGAAATGACTCCAGAGCACTCAAATACCCGATTCCAAAGAAATGACTCCAGAGCACTTAAAAAACCGCTTCCAACAAAATGGCCTCAGAGCACATAAAAACCCACTTCCAAAGAAATGACCCCAGAGGACTTAGAAACCCACTTCCGACGAAATGACTACAGAGCATTTAAAAACCTGCTTCCAACGAAACGACCCTAGAGCACTTAAACATTGCTTCCAACGAATGGACACCAGAACATTTAAAAACCTGCTTCAAACCAAATTACTCAGGAGCACTTAAAAAACCCGCTTCCAACAAAATGACGCCAGAGCACGTAAAATACCGCTTCCAATGAAAGGACTCCAGAGCACTCTAAAACCCGCTTCCAACGAAATGACTCCAGAGCACTTATAAACCTGCTTCCATCGAAATTACTCCAGAGCACTTAAAAACCCACTTACAACGAAAGGATAGCAGAACACTTAAAAACCCAATTCCAACGAAATGATTCCAGAGCACTTAAAAACCCGCTTCCAACAAAATGACTCCATAGCACTTAAAAATCCGCTTCCAATGAAAGGATACTAGAATACTTAAAAACCCGCTTCCAAAAAAATGACCTCAGAGCACATAAAAACCGTTTCCAAAGAAATGAATCCAGAGTACTTAAAAATCCCCACTTCCAACGAAATGACTCCAGAGCACTTACAAACATGCTTCCAACGAAATGACTCCAGAGCAATAAAATCCACTTCCAACGAAATGACTCCAGAGCACTTAAAAACCCGCTTCCAACGAAATGACTCAAGAGCACTTAAAAACCCGCTTCCAACGAAAGGATACCAGAACACTTAAAACCCACTTCCAAAGAAAGGACACCAGAACATATAAATAAAAGCTTCCAAAATTCCAAATGAAAAATTAGAGCACTTAAGAACACTTAAAAACCTGTTGAAAAAACGCTTACAAAAAATGACTCCAGAGCACTTAAAAACCCGCTTAAAACGAAATCACTCCACAGCAATTAAAAACGCTTCCAAAAGAAATGACTCCAGAGCCCTTAAAACCCACTTCCAACGAAAGGATACCAGAACACTTAAAAACCCACTTCCAATGAAATGACTCCAGAGCACTTAAAAACCCGCTTCCAATGAAATGACTCAGAGTACTTAAAAACCCACTTCCAACTAAATGACTCCAGAATGACTTAAAACCCGCTTAAAAAAATGACTACAGAGCACTTAAAAACCTGATTCCAACAAAATGACAGCAGAGCACTTAAAAACCTGCTTCCAACGAAAATGACTCCAGAGCACTTAAAAACCCGCTTCCAACAAAATGACTCCAGAGTTCTTAAAAACCTGCTTCAAACAAAATGACTCAGAGCACTTAAAAACCACTTCCAACGAAATGACTCCAGAGCACTGAAAAACCCGCTTCCAAAAAAATGACTCCAGAGCACTTAAAAACCGCCTCTTCTAAACCCGCTTGAAATGACCCAGAGCACTTAAAACCCGCTTCCAACTAAATGACTCCAGAGCACTTAAAAACCCGCTTCCAAAGAAATGACTCCAGAGCACTTAAAAACCCGCTTCCAACAAAATGACACCAGATCACTTAAAAAACCCGCTTCCAACGAAATGACACCAGAGCACTTAAAAACCCGCTTCCAATAAATGACCCCAGAGCACTTAAAAACCCATTTTCCAACGAAATGACACCAGAGCACTTAAAAACCCGCTTCCAAAAAAGAAATGACTTCCAGAGCACTAAAAAACCGCTTCCAACAAAATGACTCCAGAGCACTTAAAAACCCAAAGAAATGACAAACACTTAAAAACCGCTTCCAGACCAAATGAAAAACCCTGCTTCCAATGAAATGACTCCAGAACACTTAAAAACCCGCTTCCAACGAAATGACTCCAGAGCACTTAAAAACCCGCTTCCAACGAAATGACTCCAGAGCACTGAAAAACCCGCTTAAAACGAAATGACTCCAGAGCACTTAAAAACCCACTTCCAAACGAAATGACTCCAGAACACTTAAAAACCCGCTTCAAAAAAATGACTCAGAGCACTTAAAAACCCGCTTTCCAACAAAATGACATCAGAGCACTTAAAAACCCGCTCAAATGAAATGACTCAGAGCACTTAAAAACCTTGCTTCCAAAGAAATGACTCCAGAGCACTTAAAAACCGCTTCCAACAAAATGACTCCAGAGCACTTAAAACCCGCTTCCAACGAAATGACCCCAGAACACTTAAAAACCCGCTTCCAAAAAATGACTCCAGAGCAATTAAAAAACTGCCTCCAAAGAAATGACTCAGAGAACTTAAAAACCCGCTTCCAAAAAAATGACTCCAGAGCACTGAAAAACCCACTTGCAACGAAATGACTCCAGAGCACTGAAAAACCCGCTTAAAACGAAATGACTCCAGAGCACTTAAAAAAAAAAAAAAGCGCTTCAAACTAAATGACTCCAGAGCACTTAAAACCCACTTCCAACGAAATGATACCAGAACACTTAAAACCCGCTTCAAACGAAATGACACCAGAGCACTTAAAAACCCGCTTCAAACGAAATGACATCAGAACACTTAAAAACCACTTCCAACAAAATGACTTCCAGAGCACTTAAAAACCTTGCTTCCAAGGAAATGACTCCAGAGCACTTAAAAAACCACTTCCAACAAAATGACTCCAGAGCACTTAAAAACCCGCTTCCAACGAATGATGAGCTCTAGAACACTTAAAATCCAGCCTCCAACGAAATGACTCCAGAGCACTTAAAAACCCGCTTCCAAAGAAATGACTCCAGGGCACTCTAAAACCCGCTTCCAACAAAATGACTCCAGAGTAAACAAAAACCCGCTTCCAAAGAAATGACTCTAGAGAACTTAAAAAACCGCTTCCAACGAAATGAATCCAGAGCACTGAAAAACCCACTTCCAACAAAATGACTCCAGAGCACTTAAAAACCGCTTCCAAAGAAATGACCACAGAGCACTTAAAAACCGCTTCCAAAGAAAATGACCCCAGAACACTTAAAAACCCGCTTCAAATGAAATGACCTCAGAGCACATAAAAAACCCGCTTCCAATGAAATGACTCCAGAGCACTTAAAATACGCTAAAAAATGACCAGAGCACTCCAAAACCCGCTCCAAATGACTCCAGAGCACTTAAAACCCCGCTTCCAACAAAATGACTCCAGAGCACTTAAAAACCTGCTTCAAACAAAATGACTCCAGAGCACTTAAAAACCCTTCCAAGAAATGAATCCAGAGCACGTAAAAACCGCTTCCAATGAAATGACTCCAGAGCACTTAAAAACCACTTCCAAAGAAATGACCACAGAGCACTGAAAAACCCGCTTCCAACGAAATGACCCCAGAGCACTTAAAAACCCACTTCCAAAGAAAAAACACAGAACACTTAAAAACCCAAGCAACAAATTACTCCAGAGCACTTAAAACCTTGCTTCCAAAGAAATGACTCAGAGCACGTTAAAAACCTGCTTCCAACGAAATGACTCAGAGCACTTAAAAACCCGCTTCCAAAGAAAGGATACTAGAACACTTAAAAATCTGCCTCAATGAAATGACTCCAGAGCACTCAAAACCACTTCCAACGAAATGACTCCAGAGCACTCAAAACCCGATTCCAAAGAAATGACTCCAGAGCACTTAAAAACCGCTTCCAACAAAATGGCCTTAGAGCACATAAAAACCCACTTCCAAAGAAATGACCCCAGAGGACTTAAAAACCCACTTCCAACGAAATGACTACAGAGCATTTAAAACCTGCTTCCAACGAAATGACCCCAGAGCACTTAAACATTGCTTCCAACGAAATGGACACCAGAACATTTAAAAACCTGCTTCAAACCAAATTACTCAGAGCACTTAAAAACCCGCTTCCAACAAAATGACGCCAGAGCACGTAAAAACCCGCTTCCAATGAAAGGACTCCAGAGCACTCTAAAACCCGCTTCCAATGACGAAATGACTCCAGAGCACTTATAAACCTGCTTCCATCGAAATTACTCCAGAGCACTTAAAAACCCACTTACAACGAAATGATAGCCAGAACACTTAAAAACCCAATTCCAACGAAATGATTCCAGAGCACTTAAAAAACCCGCTTCCAACAAAATGACTCCATAGCACTTAAAAAACCGCTTCCAATGAAAGGATACTAGAACACTTAAAAACCCGCTTCCAAAAAAATGACCTCAGCGCACTTAAAAACCGTTTCCAAAGAAATGAATCCAGAGTACTTAAAATCCCCACTTCCAACGAAATGACTCCAGAGCACTTAAAAACATGCTTCCAAAGAAATGACTCCAGAGCAATAAAAACCCGCTTCCAACGAAATGACTCCAGAGCACTTAAAAACCCGCTTCCAAACGAAATGACTCAAGAGCACTTAAAAACCCGCTTCCAACGAAAGGATACCAGAACACTTAAAAACCCACTTCCAAAGAAAGGACACCAGAACATATAAATACTAGCTTCCAACGAAATGAAATTAGAGCACTTAAGAACCTGCTTCCAAAAATGAACTCAAGGATCCCAGAATACTGAAAAAACCGCTTACAATGAAATGACTCCAGAGCACTTAAAAACCAGCCAAAACGAAATCACTCCACAGCAATTAAAAAACGCCTAAACAAAAATTACTCCAGAGCCCTTAAAAACCCACTTCCAACGAAAGGATACCAGAACACTTACAAACCTGCTTCCAATGAAATGAGTCCAGAGCACTTAAAAACCCGCTTCCAATGAAATGACTCCAGAGTACTTAAAACCCACTTCCAACTAAATGACTCCAGAGCACTTAAAACCCGCTTCCAATGAAATGACTACAGAGCACTTAAAAACCTGCTTCCAACAAAATGACAGCAGAGCACTCAAAAACCCCTTCCAACGAAATGACACCAGAGCACTTAAAACCCGCTTTACAACGAAATGACTCAGAGTTCTCAAAAACCTGCTTCCAACGAAATGACTCCAGAGCACTTAAAAACCACTTTCAACGAAAAAGACTCCAGAGCCCTGAAAAACCGACTTCCAACAAAATGATTCCAGAGCACTTAAAAAACCGCTTCCAATGAAATGACCACAGAGGACATAAAAACCCGCTTTGAACGAAATGACCTCAGAGCACATAAAAACCCGCTTCCAACTAAATGACTACAGAGCATTTAAAAACCTGCTTCCAAAGAAATGACTCCAGAGCACTCTAAAAACCGCTTTTAACAAAAGGACACCAGATCACTTAAAAACCTGCTTCCAACGAAATGATTCCAGAGCACTAAAAACCCGCTTCCAATGAAATGACTCCAGAGCACTTAAAAACTTGCTTCCAACGAAATGAACCGAGCACATAAAAACGTGCTTCCAACGAAAGGAAAGGAGAATATTTAAAAAAGCGCTTGCAAGGAAATGACTCCAGAGCACTTAAAAACGTGCTTCCAAAGAAATGACTCCAGAGCCCTCTAAAACCCCCTTCCAACGAAATGTCTCCAGAACACTTAAAAACCCGCTTCCAACGAAATGATTCCAGAGCACTCTAAAACCTGCTTCCAAGGAAATGACTCCTGAGCACTTAAAAACCTGCTTCCAAAGAAATGACTCCAGAGCACTCTAAAACCCGCTTCCAACAAAAGGACACCAGATCACTTAAAAACCCGCTTCCAACGAAATGATTCCAGAGCACTTAAAAAACCACTTCTAATGAAATGACCACAGAGCACTTAAAAACCCGCTTCCAACGAAATGGCCTCAGAGCACATAAAAACCCGCTTCCAACAAAATTACCCCAGAGCACTTAAAAAATCACTTCAAATGAAAGGACATCAGAACATCAAAAACCCTCTAAAAACCCGATTCACAAAACCTGAAATGAATTCCAGAACACTTAAAAACCTGCTTCCAACAAAATGATTCCAGAGCACTTAAAAACCCGCTGAAAACGAAAATGATACCAGAACACTTAAAAACCCGCTTCCAAAAATGACCTCCAGAGCACACTTAAAAACCGCTTCCAACGAAATGACTACAGAGCACTTAAAAACCCGCTTCCAAAGAAATGACTCCAGAGCACTCAAAAAACGCTTCCAACAAAATGACTCCAGAGCACTTAAAAACCCGCCTCCAACGAAATGACTCCAGAGCACTTAAAACCCGCTTCCAATGAAATGACTACAGAGCACTTAAAAAAAACGCGCTTCCAAAGAAATGAAAGAGCACTCTAAAACCCCTAACTTAAAACACTCAAAAACCCG
This sequence comes from Meriones psammophilus, assembly GCA_036365155.1. NCBI lineage: Eukaryota > Metazoa > Chordata > Mammalia > Rodentia > Muridae > Meriones > Meriones psammophilus. Next base: position 2,600 of record JAEOAE010001346.1, on the reverse strand, counting down.
CCAACGAAATGACTCCAGAGCACTTAAAAACCTAAAGAAAAATGACTCCAGAGCACTTAAAAACCCCCTTCAAACGAAATGACTCAGAACACTTAAAAACCGCTTCCAACAAATGATTCCAGAGCACTTAAAAACCCCCTTCCAATGAAATGAATCCATAGTACATAAAAACCCGCTTCCAACGAAATGACTCCAGAGCACTTAAAAACCGCTTCCAACTAAAAATGACTACAGAGCACTTAAAAACCCGCTTCCAACGAAAAACCGATACCAGAGAACTTAAACTTCTAAAAACCCGCTTCCAAAGAAAAAACCCTTCCAAAAAAATTACAGAGCACTTAAAAACCGCTTTCCAACGAAATGACTCCAGAGAGTACTTAAAAACCCGCTTCTCAATCTAAATGATTCCAGAGCACTCTAAAACCCGCTCCAAAGAAATGACTCCAGAGCACTCTAAAACCCGCTTCCAATGAAATGACCCAAGAGTACTTAAAAACCCGCTTCCAAAGAAATGACTCCAGAGCACTCAAAAACACGCTTCCAACAAAATGACTCCAGAGCAATCAAAAACCTCTTCCAACAAAATGACTCAGAGAACTTAAAAACCGCTTCCAAAGAAAATGACTCCAGAACACTGAAAAACCCACTTCCAAAGAAATGAACTCAGAGCACATAAAAACCCGCTTCCAACGAAATGACCTCAGAGCACATAAAAACCCGCTTCCAAAGAAATGATTTCAGAGAATTTAAAAACCTGCTTCCAACGAAACGACCCTAGAGCACTTAAAAACCCTGCTTCCAAAGAATGGACACCAGAACATTAAAAAACCTGCTTCAAACAAAATTACTCAGAGCACTTAAAAACCCCTTCCAACGAAAATGAATCCACAGCACGTAAAAAAACCGCTTCCAATGAAATGACTCCAGAGCACTTAAAAACCTGCTTCCAACAAAATGACTCCAGAGCACTTAAAACCCCTTCCAACAAATGACTCCAGAGCACTTAAAAAACCGCTTCAAAGAAATGACTCCAGAGCACTTAAAAACCCGCTTCCAAAGAAAATGACTCCAGAGCACTTAAAACCCTTCAAACGAAATGTCTCCAGAACACTTAAAAACCCGCTTCCAAAAACAAAATGACTACAGAGCATTTAAAACCTGCTTCCAACGAAACGACCCTAAAGCACTTCAAAACCCTTCTTCCAACGAAATGGACACATTTAGAACATTTAAAAAAATTACTGAGCACTTCAAATCAAAAATGACTCCAGAGCACTTAAAAACCGCTTCCAACGAAATGAATCCAGAGCACTTAAAAACCGCTTCCAACGAAATGATTCCAGAGCACTTAAAACCCGATTCCAACGAAATGATTCCAGAGCACTCCCGCCTAAAACCCGAGCACTCTAAAACCCGAAAAAATGACTCCAGAGCACTCTAAAACCCGCTTCCAATGAAATGACCCAAGAGTACTTAAAAACCTGCTTCCAAAGAAATTACCCAGAGCACTCAAAACACACGCTTCCGAAAAAATGTCTCCAGAGCAATCAAAAACCTCTTCCAACGAAATGACTCCAGAGAACTTAAAAAATTGCTTCCCACGAAATGAATCCAGAGCACTTAAAAAATCTGCTTCCAACGAAATGACCAGAGAGCACTTAAAAACACGCTTCCAACGAAATGAACTCAGAGCACATAAAACCCACTTCCAACGAAATGACCTCAGAACACATAAAACCCGCCTAACGAAAGTGATTCCAGAGCATTTAAAACCTGCTTCCAACGAAACGACCTAGAGCACTTAAACCCTGCTTCCAAAGAATGGACACCAGAACATTTAAAAACCTGTTTCAAACAAAATTACTCAGGAGCACTTCAAAACCCCTTCCAACGAAATGAATCCACAGCACGTAAAAACCCGCTTCCAAAGAAATGACTCCAGAGCCCTCAAAAACCACTTCCAACGAAATGAATCCAGAGCACTGAAAACCCACTTCCAACGAAATGACTCCAGAGCACTTAAAAAAACCGCCTAACAAAATGAACACAGAGCACTTAAAAACACGCTTCCAAGGAAATGACCTCAGAGCACATAAAAACCTGCTTCCAACTAAATGATTCCAGAGCATTTAAAAACCTGCTTCCAACGAACGACCCCAGAGCACTTAAACCCTGCTTCCAATGAATGGACACCAGAACATTTAAAAACCTGCTTCAAACAAAATTACTCAGGAGCACTTCAAAACCCCTTCCAACGAAATGAATCCACAGCACATAAAACCCGCCTAAAAAATGACTCCAGAGAGCTTAAAAACCTCTTCTAACTAAATGACTCCAGAGCACTCTAAAACCCGCTCAACGAAATGACTCCAGAGCACTCTAAAACCTGCTTCCAACGAAAATGACTCCAGAGCACTCTAAAACCCGCTTCCAACAAAAGGACACCAGATCACTTAAAAATCCGCTTCCAACAAAACGATTCCAGAGCACTTAAAAACCCATTTCCAATAATATGACCCCAGAGCACTTTAAAACCCACTTCCAACGAAAGGACACCAGAACACTTAAAAACTTGCTTCCAACGAAATGACTTCAGTGCA
>JAEOAE010001621.1:0-11259 GCA_036365155.1 Meriones psammophilus | reverse complement strand
GGTTAGGTTAGGTATTAGGGTTAGGTTAGGCTTATATCACTTTTCAGTTTTCCTGTTATAATAATTGAACAGGCGACAGGAATGTGAATTAGTTTTCAAAGTTGTGCTTTTCGCTTGGATCTTCAAGAACCTTGTTTTTTGCCATACATTTTGATATATCTCTTTTCAGTTTTCCTGTATTCCTAATTGAGCGAGCAACACACATGTGATTTAGCTTACAAAGTAGTGTGTTGTGTTTCTGTTCTTCTGATGGAAACTTGTTTCTGTGCTGTACAATGATATATCACTTTGAGTTTTCCTGTTAATAATAATTGAACGGGCTACACGGATGTGAATTCGCTCACAAGGTTTTGCTTTATGTTCTTTTTTTCGATGGAAACTTGTTCCTGTGCTGTACAGTGCGATATACAACTTTTCAGTTGTCCTGTATTCCTAATTGAGCAAGGGACACACATGTGATTTTATTTACAAAGTAGTGCTTTATGCTTGATCTTTTGCTCGATACTTCTTCCTGTACTGTACAGTGCGATATATCACATTTCAGTTTCTTCCTCATAATAATTGAATGGGCGGCACGTGATGTGAATTAGTTTACAAAGTTGTGCTTTTGCTTTTCTGTTCTTTCGATGGAAACTTGTTTCAGTGCCATAGAGTGCGTAGATATCACATTTCAGTATTCCTGTATTCGAATTGACTGAGCGACACACATGTGATTCCGCTTTAAAGTAGTGCTTTGCTTTCCTGATCTTCTGTGGGAAATTTGTTCCTCTGCTGTACAGTGCGATATATCACTTTTCAGTTTTCCTGTATTCCTAATTGAGCAAGGGACACACATGTGATTCCGCTTAAAAGTAGTGCTTTATGCTTCTGTTCTTCTTTTTGGAAACTTGTTCCTGTGCTGTACAGTGCGATATATCACTTTTCAGTTTTCCTTTATTCCTGATTGAGCGAGCAACACACATGTGATTTAATTTACGGTAGTTCTTTTTGCTTCGGATCTTTTGCTCGATACTTGTTCCTGTACTGTACAGTGAAATATATCACTTTTCAGTTTTCCTCTTATAATAATTGAATGGGCGCACGATGTGAATTATTTTACAAAGTTGTGCTTCCGCTTATGTTCTTTCTCGATGGAAACTTTTTCTGTGTTGTACAGTGCGAAATGACACTTTTCAGTTTTCCTGTATTCCTAATTGAGCGAGCGACACACATGTGATTCCATTGAAAAGTAGTGCTTTGCTTTTCTGTTCTTTCATTCAAAACTTATTCCTATGTTGTACAGTGCGATATATCACTTTCCAGTTTTCCTGTATTCCTAATTGAGCGAGTGACACACATGTGATTTAGTTTACAAAGCATTGCTTTTATGCTTATGTTCTTTAGTTGGAAACTTGTTCCTATTAGGGGTTAGGGGGTTAGGTTAGGGTAGGGTTCGTGTTTTGGGGTTAGGTTAGGTTTACGGTTAGGTTAGGTTATATCACTTTTCACTTTTCCTGTTATAACAATTGAACAGGCTACACGTATGTGAATTAGTGTACAAACTTGTGCTTTGCTTTTTTGTTCTTTCTGATGGAAACTTGTTTTTGTGCCGAGAGAGTGCGAGATATCACCTTTCAGTATTCCTGTATTCCTAACTGACTGAGCGACACAGTTGTGATTCCGCTTAAAATGTAGTGCTTTGCTTTTCTGTTCTTTCTGCTCAAACTTGTTCCTGTGCTGTACAGTGCATATATCACTGTTCAGTTTTCCTGTATTCCTAATTGAGTGAGTGGCACACATGTGATTTAGTTTACAAAGTAGTGCTGTGCATTTATGTTCTTTTTTAGTTGGAAAACTTGTTCCTGTGAGGAACAAGTTAGGTTAGGTTATGGTTAGGGGTTAGGTTAGGGTTATGGGCCAGGTTAAGGATAGGTTAGGATAGGGAGCAGGATTAGGTTAGGGTTATATCACTTTCAGTTTTCCTGTTATAATAATTGATCGGGCAAACACGCTGTGAATTAATTTATAAAGTTGTGCTTTGCATTTCTGTTCTTTCTCGATGGAAACTTGTTTCTGTGCCATACAGTGAGATAACACTTTTCAGTTTTCTTTGTATTCCTAATTGAGCAAGCAACACACATGTTATTTAGTTTACAAAGTAGTGCTTTGTGTTTCTATTCTTCTGTTGGAAACTTGTTTCTGTGCTGTACAGTGCGATATATCACTTTTCAGTTTTCCTGTTATAATAATTGATCGGGCAACACGTATTTGAAATAGTTTAAAAAGTATTGCTCTGTGTTTCTGTTCTTTCGATCTAAACTTGTTCCTGTGCTCTACAGTTTAATATATCACTTGTTAGTTTTCCTGTTATAATACGTGAATGGACGACATGTATTTTTATAAGTTTACAAAGTTGTGCTTTATGCTTTTCTCTTCTTCGATGGAAACTTGTTTCTGTGCAGTACAGTGCGAGATAACACTTTTCAGTTTCCCTGTATACCTAATTGAGCGAGTGACACACATATGATTCCGTTTAAAAGTAGGGTTTTGCTTTTCTGTTCTTTCGTTCGAAACTTGTTACTGTGCTGTACAGTGCATTATATCACTTTTCAGTTTTCCTGTATTCCTAATTGAGCGAGTGGCACACATGTGATTTAGTTTACAAAGTACTGCTTTATGCTTATGTTCTTTCGCTCAAACTTTTTCCTGTTAGGAACAAGTTAGGTTAGGGTTAGGTTAGGTTAGCTTTAGGCTTAGGTAGGGTTAGGGGTTAGGCTAAAGGGTTAGGGTTAGAAATAGGCTAGGGCTAGGGCTAGGTTTAGGTTAGGGGCTTAGGTTAGGATTAGTGTTATATCACTTTTCAGTTTTCCTGTTATAATAATTTAACAGGCAAACACGAATGTGAATTAGTATACAAAGTTGTGCTTTTCGCTTCTGTTCTTTCGATGGAAACTTGTTTCTGTGCTGTACAGTGATATATCACTTTTCAGTTTTCTTTGTTTTAATAATTGAATGGGTGACAGGTATTTGAATTAGTATACAAAGTGTGCTTTGCATTTCTGTTCTTCTGCTGGAAACTTGTTTCTGTGCTGTACAGTGTGATGTATCACTTTCAGTTTTCCTGTTATAATAATTGAAACGGGCGACATGTATGTGAATTAGTTTATATAATTGTGCTTTTATGCTTGTTCTTTTGATGGCAACTTGTTCCTGTGCTGTACAGTTCGATGTATCACTTTTCAGTTTTCCTGTTATAATAATTGAACAGGCTTACACGATGTGATTTAGTTTACAAAGTTGGGCTCTGTGTTTGTTCTTTTGATGGAAACTTGTTTCTGTGCTGTACAGTTCGATATATCACTTTTCAGTTTTCCTGTTATAATAATTGAACGGGCAACACGTATGTGAATTAGTTTACAATGTTGTGCTTTTTTTCTCTTTCTTTGATGGAAACTTCTTTCTGTGCTGTACAGCGTAGATAACACTTTTCAGTTTTCCTGTATTCCTAATTGAGCGAGTGACACACATGTGATTCCGTAATAGTAGGGCTTTGCTTTTCTGTTCTTTCGCTCAAACTTGTTCCTGTGCTGTACAGTGCATTATATCACTTTCAGTTTTCCTGTATTCCCAATTGAGCTAGTGGCACACATGTGATTTAGTTTACAAAGTAGTGCTTTGTGCTTATGTTCTTTCTGCTGGAAACTTCTTCCTTAGGAACATGTTAGGTTAGGTAGGAAGGCTAGGTTATGTTAGGTTAGGTTAGGTTAGGCTAGGTTAGGGTTAGGATTAGTGTTATATCACTTTTCATCCTGTTATAATAATTGAACAGGCTAGGAATGTGAATTAGTATACAATTAGTGTTTTATCACTTTCTCATCTTGTTCCTGTTATAGTTCGATATATCACTTTTCAGTTTTCCTGTTATAATAATTGAACGGGCGGCACGTGAATTAGTTTACAAAGTTGTGCTTTATGCTTGTGTCTTTCTTGATGGAAACTTGTTCCTGTGCTGTACAGTTCGAGATAACACTTTTCAGTTTTCCTGTATTATAATTGAGGAATGGGCACATGTGATTCCGCTTAAAAGTAGTGCTTTATGCTTTTCTTGTTCTTCTGTTGGAAACTTGTTGTTCTGTACAGTGCAATATATCACTTTTCACTTTTCCTGTATTAATTGAGCTTGATGGAAAAAGTTGGGCTTTGCTTTTCTGTTCTTCTTCTTCAAACTTGTTCCTGTGCTGTACAGTGCATTAACACTTTTCAGTTTTCCTGTATTCCTAATTGAGCGAGGGGCACACATGTGATTTAGTTTACAAAGTAGTGCTTTATGCTTATGTTCTTGTGTTGGAAACTCTTCCTGTTAGGAACAAGTTAGGTTAGGTTTAGGTTAGGTTAGCTTAAGGTTAGGTAGGGTTAGGTTAAGGTTAGGGTTAGGTTAGGCTTAGGTTATGGTTAGTTTTATGTCACTTTTCAGTTTTCCTGTTATAATAATTGAACAGGCGACACGAATGTGAATTAGTACACAGAGTTGTGCTTTTTATGCTTGTTCTTTCGATGGAAACTTGTTTCTGTGCTGTACAGTGTGACATATCACTTTTCAGTTTTCCTGTTATAATAATTGAACGGGTGACAGGTATTTGAATTAGTATACAAAGTAGTGCTTTGCTTTCTGTTCTTCTACTGGAAACTTGTTTCTGTGCTGTACAGTGTGATGTAGCACCTTTCAGTTTTACTGTTATAATAATTGAACCGGCGACACGTATGTGAATTTGTTTACAAAGTTGTGCTTTATGCTTCTGTTCTTTTGATGGAAACTTGTTCCTGTGCTGTACAGTTCGATATATCACTTTTCAGTTTTCCTGTTATAATAATTGAACAGGTGACAGGTATTTGAATTAGTATACAAAGTAGATCTTTTATGCTTCTGTTCTTTCGATGGAAACTTATTCCTGTGCTGTACAGTTCGATATATCACTTTTCAGTTTTCCTGTTATGATAATTGAACGGGCTTACACGTGATGTGAATTAGTTTACAAAGTTGTGCTTTTGCGCTTCTGTTCGCTTGATGGAAACTTCTTTCTGTGCTGTACAGTGCGAGATAACACTTTCAGTTTTCCTGTATTCCTAATTGAGTGAACGACACACATGTGATTCCGCTTAAAAGTAGTGCTTTGCTTTCTGTTCTGTTGGAAACTTGTTCCCATTCTGTACAGTGCGATATATCACTTTTCAGTTTTCTCGTATTCCTAATTGAGCGAGCGACACACATGTGTGATTTAATTTACAAAGTAGTGCTTTGCATTTCTGATCTTTGCTCAATACTTGTTCCTGTACTGTACATTGCGATATATCACTTGTCAGTTTTCCTTTATAATAATTAAATGGGCGGCACGTGATGTGAATTATTTTACATAGTTGTGCTTTATGATTCTGTTCTTTCGATGGAAACTTGTTTCTGTACCTTTAAATGCTAAATGACACTTTTCAGTTTTCCTGTATTCCTAATTGAGAGAGCGACACACATGTGAATTAATTTACAAAGTAGTGCTTTATGCTTTTGATCTTTTGCTCGATACTTGTTCCTGTACTGTACAGTGCGATATATCACTTTTCAGTTTTCCTCTTATAATCATTGAATGGGCGGCACGTATGTGACTTAGTTTACAAAGTTGTACTATCCATTTCTGTTCTTTCGATGGAAACTTGTTTCTGTGCCTTACAGTGCGAGATAACACTTTTCAATTTTCCTGTATTCCTAATTGAGCGAGCAACACACATGTGATTCTGTTTAAAAGTAGTGCTTTCCAATACTTTAAACATGAATGGATGTTGGATTTTGTCAAAGGCTTTTTCAGCGCCTAGGAGATTATCATGTGGTTTTTTTCTTTCAATTTGTTAATATGGTGGATCACATTGATGGATTTCCTATATTGAACCATCCCTGCATACCTGGGATGAAGCCTACTTGGTCATGGTAGATGATATCTTTGATGTGTTCTTTTATTCGGTTTGTGAGTATTTTGTTGAGTATTTTTGCATCAAAGTTCATAAGGGAGATTGGCCTGAAATTCTCTTTCTTTGTTGAGTCTTTGTGAGGTTTAGGTACCAAGGTGACTGTGGCTTCATTGAATGAGTTTGGTTATGCTCCTTCTGTTTCTATTTTGTGGAATAGTTTGAAGAGAGTTGCTGTTAGCTCTTCTTTGAATGTTTGGTAGAATTCTGCGCTGAAACTATCAAGGTCCTGGGCTTTTTTTGGATGGGAGACTTTCGATGACTGCTTCTATTTCCTTGGGGGATATAGGACTATTTAATTGATTTACCTAGTCCTGATTTAGCTTTGGTAAGTGGAATCGATCAAGAAAATTGTCCATTTCATTTAAATTTTCAAATTTTGTTCCGTATAGACTTTTGAAGTAAGTCCTAATGATTGCTGGGATTTCTCAGTGTCTGTAGTTATGTCCCCTTTTCATTTCTGATTTTGTTGATTTGGATGGTGTCTCGCTGCCTTTTAGTTAGCTTGGCTAAGGGTTTGTCTATCTTGTTGATTTTCTCAAAGAACCAGCTCTTGGTTTCATTGATTCTTTGAATTGTTTTATTTGTTTCTAATTGATTGATTTCAGCCCTGAGTTTGATTATTTCCAGCCTTCTGCTCTTTCTGGTGTGTCTGCTTCTTCTTTTCTAGGGTTTTTAAGCTTGAGCCATTGTTGCTTTGAATGCGCTGTCTCAAATTTCTTCTTGAAGGCACTTAGTGCTATGAACTTTCCTCTTAGCACTGCTTTCATTGTGTCCCACAAGTTTGGGTATGTTGTGTCTTCATTTTCATTGGTTCTAGGAAGATTTTAATTTCTTTTCTTTATTTCTTCCTGACCCAGCTGTCTTTAGTAGCAAGTTGTTCAGTTTCCATAAAAATTTAAAATGTTACGCTCCAGGATGCGAGGCTAAGCACTGCACTCAGGGTCAGCCACCTTGGACCCAGAGAAGAGCATGTCTGATTGCATGCGGTTGATGCCCCAGGTCCCGCCTCTGAGAAAAAGTTATCGGACAGGTCTGATGCTCTTGGGTGGATGACACCTAAATGAACATCAGTACAAAGTCCCAATTTATTTCTAATATCAGAGATCAGACCTCTACTCTTGCCTGATGCGTCCAAAACAAAAAGGGGGAACTGTAGAGAGCTGCGAATGCCGAGCCTGAAAGATGGAGCTGGTTTCCGCTTCCACCTTCCCGATGGTGAGTGCTTCTGCCACAAACAACTCCACATTTGGCTAAGGCTAAGGATCTGGCTTGCTTCCATGTATGTGGACTCCATCTGCATTGCCCACGGGCATGCAGATGTTGGGTACCCAGAGGCTATTTAAAGTGGGCTGGCTTTCCCAGGGTCAGATGATTGTTCAAGGTTCCTCAAAAAAAAAAAAAAAAAAAAAAAAGTAGTGCTTTGCTTTTCTGTTCTTTCTCGCTCAAACTTATTCCTATGTTGTACAGTGTGATATATCACTTTCCAGTTTTCCTGTATTCCTAATTGAGCGAGTGACACACATGTGAATTAGTTTAAAAGTATTGCTTTTATGCTTATGATCTTTTGCTGGAAACTTATTCCTATTAGAACAAGTTAGCTTAGGTTAGGGTTAGGGTTAGGTTAGGTTAGGTAGGGTAAGGGATAGGCTGGGGGTAGGTTAGGTTAGGTCTGCGTTAGGGTTAGGTTAGGTTTAGCATTAGTGTTAGGTTATATCACTTTTCACTTTTCCTGTTATAATAATTGAACAGGCGACACGTATGTGAATTACTATACAAAGTTGTGCTTTATGCTTCTGTTCTTTCAATGAAAACTTGTTCCTGTGCTGTACAATGCGATATATCACTTTCAGTTTTCCTGTTATAATAATTGATCGGGCAGTACGTGATGTGAATTAGTTTACAAAGTTGTGCTTTTGTGCTTTCTTCTTCGATGGAAACTTGTTTCTGTGCCGCATAGCAAGAGATAACACTTTCAGTTTTCCTGTATTCCTTATTGAGCTAGTAACACACATGTGATTCTGTGTAAAAGTAGGGCTTTGCTTTTCTGTTCTTTCTTTCAAACTTGTTCCTGTGCTGTACAGTGCATTATATCACTTTTCAGTTTTCCTGTATTCCTAATTGAGCGAGGGCACACATGTGATTTAGTTTACAAAGTAGTGCTTTATGCTTATGTTCTTATGCTGGAAACTTCTTCCTGTTAGGAACAAGTAGGTTAGGTTAGCTTAAGGTTAGGTAGGTTAGGGTTAGGGTTAGTGGTTAGGTTAGGTTAGGGGCCAGGTTAGGCTAGGTTAGGCTAGGGTTAGGGATTAGGTTAGGTTAGTGTTATGTCACTTTTCAGCCTTCCTGTTATAATAATTGAACGGGTGACAGGTATTTGAATTAGTATACAAAGTTGTGCTTTGCATTTCTGTTCTTCTACTGGAAACTTGTTTCTGTGCTGTACAGTGTGATGTAGCACCTTTCAGTTTTACTGTTATAATAATTGAACCGCGACACGTATGTGAATTTGTTTACAAAATTGTGCTTTATGCTTTCTGTTCTTTTGATGGAAACTTGTTCCTGTGCTGTACAGTTATATATCACTTTTCAGTTTTCCTGTTATAATAATTGAACAGGTGACAGGTATTTGAATTAGTATACAAAGTAGTTCTTTGCGCTTGTTCTTTCGATGGAAACTTATTCCTGTGCTGTACATTTCGATATATCACTTTTCAGTTTTCCCTGTTATAATAATTGAACGGGCAACACGATGTGAATTAGTTTACAAAGTGGTGCTTTATGCTTCTTTCTTTCGATGGAAACTTCTTTCTGTGCCTTACAGTGTGAGATAACACTTTTCAGTTTTCCTGTATTCCTAATTGAGTGAGCGACACACATGTGAATTAATTTACAAAGTAGTGCTTTGCTTTTTCTTCTTGTGTTTGAAACTTGTTCCTGTGCTGTACAGTGCGTATATATCACTTTTCAGTTTTCCTGTATTCATAATTGAGCGAGCTTAACACACATGTGAATTAATTTACAAAGTAGTGCTTTTATGCTTGATCTTTTTCTCGATACTTGTTCCTGTACTGTACAGTGCGATATATCACTTTTCAGTTTTCCTCCTATAAAATTGAATGGGCGCACGTGATGTGAATTAGTTTACAACGCTGTACTGTCCATTTCTGTTCTTTCAATGGAAACTTGTTTCTGTGCCTTACAGTGCGATCATCACACTTTTCAGTTTTCTTTGTATTCATAATTGAGCGAGCGACACATGTGATTTCGCTTAAAAGTAGTGCTTTGCTTTTCTGTTTTTTTTCGCTCAAACTTATTCCTATGTTGTACAGTGTGATATATCACTTTCCAGTTTTCCTGTATTCCTAATTGAGCGAGTGACACACATGTGATTTAGTTTACAAAGTAGTGCTTTATGCTTATGTTCTTTGATGGGAAACTTGTTCCTATTAGGAACAATTTAGCATTAGCTGCTAGGTTAGGTTAGGTTTAGGTTAGGTTCGTGTTAGGGCTTAGGTTAGGTTTAGGTTAGGTTAGGTTATATCACTTTTCACTTTTCCTGTTATAATAATTGAACAGGCGACACGTATGTGAATTAGTTTACAAAGTTGTGCTTTATGCTTTTTTCTTTCTCGATGGAAACTTTTTCTGTGCGGGTACAGTGCAGATAACACTTTTCAGTTTCCCTGTATTCCTAATTGAGCGACCGAACACACATGTGATTCAGTTTAAAAGTAGTGCTTTGCGCTTCTGTTCTTCTGTTGGAACCTTGTTTCTGTGCTGTACAATGTGATATATCACTTTTCAGTTTTCCTGTTATAATAATTGAAAGCGCGACACGATGTGAATTAGTTTACAAAGTTGTACTTTTATGCTTGTTCTTTCGATGGAAACTTGTTCCTGTGCCGCATAGTGTGAGATAACACTTTTAGTTTTCCTGTATTCCTAATTGAGCGAGCGACACACATGTAATTCCATTTAAAAGTAGTGCTTTGCTTTTCTGCTCTTTTGTTCAAACTTGTTCCTGTGCTGTACAGTGAGTTATATCACTTTTCAGTTTTCCTGTATTCCTAATTGTGCAGGCTTCACATGTGATTTAGTTTCCAAAGTTGTGCTTTGCTTTCTATTCTTTTGTTGGAAACTTGTTTCTGTGCACTACAGTGGAAGATATCACTTTTCAGTTTCCTGTATTCCTAATTGAATGGGCTTACACACATGTGATTTAGTTTCCATAGTTGTGCTTTTTTCTTCTGTTCTTTCATGGGAAACTTCTTTCTGTGCTCTAAAATGGAAGATATCACTTTCAGTTTTCCTGTGTTCCTAATTATGCAGGCGACACACATGTTACTTAGTTTACAAAGTTGTGCGCTACACTTGTTTTTTTCGTTGAAACTTGTCTTGCACTACAGTGCAGATATCACATTTCAGTTTTCCCGCATTCCTAATTGAACGGGCTTACACACACATGTGATTTAGTTTCCAAAGTTGTGCTTTGCCTTCTGTTCTTTCTGAATATTGTTTCTGTGAGGTACATTGTGAGATATCACTTTGAGATATCCTTTATTCCTAATTGATGGGCGATATACATGTGATTTAGTTTCAAAGTTGTGCTTTGCCTTTCTGTTCTTTCATTGAAATTGCTTTCTGTGCTGTAAAGTGGGAGATATCACCTTCAGATTTGTTTATGTGAATTGAGGGGGCATCACAAATGTTATGTAGTTGACAAAGTTGTGCTTTGCCTTCTGTTCTTTCATTGAAATTGCTTTCTGTGCTGTAAAGTGAGATATCACTCTTCAGATTTCCTGTTTGCATGAATTGAGGGGGCATCACAAATGTTATGTAGTTGACAAAGTTGTGCTTTGCCTTTCTGTTCTTTCTTGGAAACTTGTTTCTGTGCACTACAGAGGAGATATCACTTTTCAGTTTTCCCTGTATTCCTAATTGAGCGAAAGTGGCACCCATGTGATTTAGTTTACAAATTAGTGCTTTATGCTTCTTTCTTCTGTTGGAAACTTGTTCCTGTGCTGTACAGTTCGATATATCACATTTCAGTTTTCCTGTTATAATAATTGAACGGGCGACACGTGATCTGAATTATTTTTCAAAGTTGTGCTTTGCATTTGTTCTTTCTCGATGGAAACTTGTTTCTGTGCCGCATAGTGCGAGATAACACTGTTCAGTTTTCCTGTATTCCTAATTGAGCGAGCGAAACACATGTGATTCCGCTTAAAAGTAATGCTTTGCTTTTGTGTTCTTTGGTTCAAACTT